>JAHZMY010003569.1:0-12397 GCA_027743915.1 Seira sanloemensis
GAGCCATACCGGAATACTACTTGACGATTTTTTTTATTAATTTCGTTACATTTGGCAACTGTTTTTGAATTTGCATTTTAAATTATTACCATCACCACAAAGCAAAAAAATCGTTCTCTTTTTTGTTGAGTTCACTTTGTATCTACTTATGTTTACCAATCCCGGACCCACCACCGCTGCCCCCATTGCCGTTTCCAAAATTATTTGTGTGGCTTCCGGAAACATTCCCACAGTCTAGAATCGGAATCCAGTCACGAATTATGTACACACAAAATTCTTAGGTATTTGTATGAAGCAAGATTTTTAATTTACCGGAAATGCAGCGCTTCACTGGATTCGCTGATGCGGCGGCGACAAGGACAAAAAGGAGAATTAATAAGATTCGGAAATTCATTTTTTTGATTTGTGCCGAATTCACATATGTATTTTTGTGACTTTGGTTCTGGAGCTTGAAAGTTTGTCAAAAAAGAGGATGACTTTAGTTGTGCAACCTGAGAACTGCCATTGAATTTCGAGATAGGCTGGCTGTATCCTTTTTAACGAGCACCAGTAAATACATAATTGGTTGTTTGCGTGAATAATTAACAGATTATAAAGAAATGTACTTTGGCCAAGCCATCATTTTCTTGGAAGCAAGTATCAACAGCAGATATGAAAACCAATTTCCTTCGAAAAAAATATGCTTTTTTACAAAAGAATATGTGGAAGTTATACATAAATTACATTATCACCATTTTTTATTAATTAAACAATTAAGTGAGAGTTGGAATTTTACATTAGTGCATAATATTTAAAACATAAAAACCACGTACACAAGATACTGACAGGACTGGAGGAATTTTAAAGAAAGACAAAACATCGAAACATAAAGTTCAAACATAATTAAGTAAGAGAAAGTCTCTGAAGAAAGGCCACATATGATATGTATTTAAGTTGCAGCCTTTGTTGGAGTTTGTAGCTTACTGCTGTCCTCGATTGAAGACACCAACGATGGTCTCCTGATTTCCTTGCTGAGTTCGTTGCATTTTGGTGATAACCTTTCGATAAGCATGACAGGAAGTACCTTTTCCCTCTCGCTTGATCTTTTGGCACATATCACAAAACTCCCTGTTGTGAGTCGTGGGCTGATCTGACCGGTCCTTGTCCCCACCCTTCCCTCCACCTTCACGCCTTCGAATCATCCACAGAGGAGGTGCAGATCGTTTCAACTTCAAGCAAAAAAAAACATTAATTTGCTAAGTTGAGGTAAAAAGATAATGTAATTCGTAAATCGCTTTCAAATAATGCAACGGCTTTAGAGCTCACTTTTTTGACGTGAATTATTCGGCCTTCGGCGTGACATTTGGTGCATCGTTGACCACATTGCGGATCCGTCGAAAAATCCTCCCATTGCTCCTGGTTCTTACACTGCTTATTGACACAAGCAAAGAAGTAATGTCGTCCGTATCGTTCTTGTGGGTCCTTCTCGGGATACACCATTCCATGGCATAAGTCACATTCTTGGGCAACACGGTCTTCCCCTTCGGAATGTATGCAAGTCCAAAAGTTCCCTTCACAGCTTTTGTTTGGGCAGTTGTAGCAGTCCAACTTCAACATCTGTCGATTACAATTAAAACAATCTTCTAGTTCAAGACGTTCTTACGGGTTATTTTTAAACTTTCATTATTTACCTCATCAACTGCATTCATCAGCTCGGCGTCCTTGTTACATGACTCGCATGCGACACTGTCCATCCCATCACGTTCCCAACCGTGGGCAGAGCTCCAGGTTCTGCCGCAGTTGTCCTTGGAACATTTAAAGGTCGCGTAGACTTTCAAATATACTCGTGTATTCTCATTAGCAGGGTCCTTCGTCTTGGACTTCTTTTCTTCCTCCCCAGGCATTTTTGTTTTTTCCATTAGCACATCCATTTCCGTTTGTAAAAATAACAACTCACTTGCAATCTTTAAAAGACGAAATAAAATTTTTAAAAATAGCTTTTAAATAAGAAATAGAATCTTTGCTCGTGACTTTCGAAAAGGAGAACGGGAAGCAGGCAAACTTTGATTGCAAATAAAAATCAGCAGCAGGGTCAAAATTTGACAGAGTGAGGAAAATTTCAAACGCTCGACCAATCAGTGATCAGGTGAAAATGAAAAGATCAAAAACATTTTTTTGAAAACTGATTCGACAAGCGAGCTCTGCTCTTGTTGGAATGGAACCTGACACGTTCAAATGCACAGGGAAAAATATTTCCTCCTTTTCATGGGAACAACTTTCTTTCAAAGTTGGCAAAAAAAGTTCAAATTGTGCTAATTAGCTTTTGCCTTCTGTAACTGTCACTGCACGTATTTTTTGGTATTTTCAGCACACCCCAACAAGTTAATATTATGATTGATAAGTTAAGTATACAGACATGCACTATATATTATAGCTATATAATTTAAATACCTGACTATGCATATAGATGATTTACACAAAATTATATATTTGCGAATCTCACATGTTGAGGGTGAAGCTTTAACTACCTAAAAAGATAGGTGCACATTTATAATTTGAATGCGTGGCATCGAGTTGTGGGAGACTGTGAACAGTGAAGTTGACGATTCTGTGTTGTGTAGGTAGGTATTTGTGTCTCGCCAACACTTGATATTACTTACGCAGCGAATAAATTTATGAGCGTGGGAAATGGCAACAAACGTTGATTGGCAAACCAGATCTGTGCAGAAACGTTTCGGTCCTGAAAGACAAAAGGTTTGATCTTTGCGAAGACAAAGGAATTCCAGCCCAGCCAAACTCATGATATGATGCATCTTTTTACTTTATTCTGTTGTTGCTTAGATGTTTACTGCAATTGCGGGCTAATTATGGGCAATTTGCAATGAGATTTTTTATCCACATATGTATCTGAAGCAATGCATACATGGGTGATGTAGTTGTCGCATTTAAAAAATTCAAGGGAAGTCCGCAGAAATTACATAGGTATCAATAGGCCTTGCGAAATGAGCTCATTTAATAAAAAAAAGTTTGCAACTCAACGTCTTGAAAATGCATTTATGTTGAAGTTATTAAATAATTATTATGGTAAGTAGCGTCATTGTCATTTTTGGTATTTCCTTGGCTCAAGTTTAATCTAATCGTAAATTGCACATATTGCACCTGGGTCAAAATAGATAGAGTATACAGTTACTGTTGCTGTACTCAATCCGTCCCACATTCATCTGAATTCTGAGTCAACTAAAATAGAATGTAATTTTCCACACAATCTAATTATATCCCAATTTCAACAAGGACCGAACGACAAAGTGAAACATACGTGCACATTACCTACTTACCATCATGCCCTGTTCCAAAGGACCCTTTTAGTGAAGAAAAGGATTCATCCATTTAAGCTGGGTTTAATGACCACAGCACCAGGTATGGTCTAGGTATGTATACGTAGATACTCGCGTATCTAACTGTAATTAGAAGAATGAAGAAAAGTGCTTCATTTTCTCATATTCACAGTAAATTATTCTTTCAATTAGGTATGAGAAGTATGCCTGGGTTTTTGTTTGCCTTGATCCATTTCATGGAAAAACTGTGATTTTCCCCATTTTTTCGTGCCTGAAGGATCAGGTGTGCATATCTTTGAGTGCGCTCATGTAAGTCAATGGGAAAGGTGCTTATAATGCCCACATTACGTTAAATACGCGTCAAGTTTTTGTTTTGTCATTGCCATTAGCACCGTCGATGGCACAAGGAGCTCTGTGTCATTCATCAAGGCAAGTGTGAGAGTACAAACTGACGACTTTTATTTTGGTCTGGGAAATCCCAGCGAATAACAGGATTCCGGAAGTCGCCGTTGTTTAGTGCACATGATAAAAAATTAAAAGAGAGTATTTAAAATGGACCATTTGAAATATTTGAGACTGACTGTTTTCCTTCTGTTCTGGACAAAGAATGGATCCGCTCAGTTCTTCCCATCGAGGGGAATATTTCCTTCCGGAGGTAATGCAGATTTTTGCTAAAATATTTTGTGAGGATCAAACGGGAAAAGTGCTAAAGTCATATCCATAGATTATTGTGTATTTTTGTGACACTTTGCAGGAAACAATCAGCTTTCCTCCGTGCCGTCCCTATTCCCAGTCCTCGGCAGCAGTAACGACAACGACCATTCCTCTGGCGCCAAGCCAGCCTCCGACCCCAACTGGCCCTACTTCTCCGGAAACGGAGACTTGCGTCCCCAGCAGCTCCAGCAACAACAATTTCAACAACAGCAGCAAAACCCCATCCAATCCAACCCCCTCCAAACCTGGCAGCAGAACCCTGCCGCCCCTCAGCTCATTCAAAACTGGCAAACGCCGACCCAACTGAACCAACCCTTCTTCAATCCCAACTCAGCCAAGCAAGACCCCAGCCAATCTGGAGGCTTCCAGCCACAATCTCCCTACCAAAACTGGCAACCTCAGCAACAAGGCCCCCAGCAGACGCGGCCTTTCTACAACAACCCCAGCTTGAAGCAAGGCGACGGTTACAACATCAATAATAATCCCTTTTACGGATTCCCCAATTTTTTCAACAACCCCAACTGGTATCAGCTCCAGCAACAACAACAACAACAAGAGCAGCAACAGGCTCCCCCTGCAGCTTACGAGGGCTCCAACAATTTGACCCCATTCCAGCAGGCAGTCCAACCGGCCCCGGCACAGCAGTCCTCCGGCCCTTCGCTCAACATCCAGTCGCCTAGCCTCCCCTTCTCGGGTGACAAAAATAACTTCCCCTTCTCGACTCTGAGTAATAAGCCGTCTTCCCTCCTCTCCCCCTCACAGACGTTGCAGGCCCCGTACCAGAGCCAGAATCCCACTAGTAATAATAATAATGAAGCCACTGCCCCTGCCTCCTCACCATCACCCTCGAACACCTTAGCCCAGCCTAGTTCTCCCCAAAAACCTTCAGCGTTCCAGCAAGGAAACTGGGCTCCCACCAACTTGGGCCAGAATAGCAATAATGGCGGCATCCCTTCTCCAGCCTCCCCTCAGATCCCGTCGACGCCCTCCTTCGACGATGGCAGTTACAAGCCCCAGCTGTACGGGGACGGCAATGGAATGCATCTCTTCAACAACTCCGGCCTGTCTCAGATGACCCACCAGCAGGAGCAGATTCAGAACTCGATGAATAATCTTGTGGGAGACACGAGAAACAGGTTTAGCTCACCGGAGGAGAATGAACTGGTGGAGGGTGTGCAAGCTCCTCTGGAAAATACCGCCGGTGGAAACCCAATTTCAGAGAGGACTTCCATGGACAGCCCCTCATCGTCGTTCTTTGAAGCACCAAACTCGTGGGTCTACCCCGATGACTAGGATGGGTTTTAATGACTTGGTATCAGTAGTGCTTAACATGGTGCTTGGAGGAATTATTTATGCATTTTTTTTTAAATTTTATTCTTGTGTATGTGTGCACAAAGCTATTTTTAATGACGAACGAATACTTTTAATGGTGACGAATAAAAGTACAATATATTTACCAATGAATATTTTTTAAATTCCCTTTGTCATACTTTATTTCTACACATTTACATATTTTTTAGCAATTTGAAAAGTGCTAGTTTTGCACTCTTTTTGGAGAGTTTCACGGGCTCGACTAGTATATTGAGTAGTGAGTAGCAAGAGGACATGAAAAGCCCCCGAAGAAGCCATGCATCTACATTTTGTAGATTGTGAGAGTAGAGAAGAAATGAATGTGTGCGGCAGCACGAACGAACGCCCAGGTTCGTGAGTTTGTTGAGGTTCTAAAGTTTCTTGCTTTGGGCTCTAAAACCTTTTCTACGCGGCGATTGTACCAGAACAAAATCCTCCTCGAAAAATAGCCAGCTTTTTAGGTTGGGAGTTTGGGCAAGGCTTGCCAGCTCTCATGGAGCTTCCCCAAGCGAGCCACCTTGAAGTTTGTTACGGGATGAAAAGCTATGTTACGGGAAGAGGTAGAAAAGCTTTTTTTTGCTCCGACTCTGACGAAACCAAAGCCATTTGCTATTTGATAAACCAAAAGATCTTTGCACACGCTCGCTCGCTGTGCCCGCAGCAACTCTGGAGTCTTGAGTAGTACAAGTGGTACGGATAAGTGCCATTAATAATGGCCCATTATCATTTAGATGGAACTCAAGTCTGGGCGTGATAGTGGAATTGATGATTCATGGCTGGTCAAAGAGTACTCTCCTTGTATTCGTGGCTTTAAATATGTACATGAACACGATTTACTTGATGAATTTGTGAACAAATTGAATTTGGAGTTGAATAATTATCATTTGATCAAGAAAAAGCTGCTCAAAGGGGTTCCAGCAAAAAAAACGCAATGTCTCACAATGCCCCGTACTCACTCACATGTTTGCGTTAGCTATGAACCTACTTTGCGGGGTATGTTTCAAGTTACCCCATAACAGTTAGTTTGTCAAAATCCGTAGGTGTGGTTTTGGTGGTCAACATTTTTGACGAGACATTTTGCAGGTACATCCTGCCAAATGTTTACAATTGCTTATTTAAAGTTTTTCTGTTTGAACCTTCTGCCTTTTGCTAAGACGACCATGACGTTAAGCTGCAAAACACCGTCTTTTCAAGAGACTGTTTTCAGAGTTGGATACTTACTTTTACGGAGCAAAGTGAGAAGCCTATCATAGCACCACTACAACCAGATACTAGAACCAAACAGACTGCTGCAACTATGCGAAACCGGAGCAACAAGGAATCATTTCGAAATGGTGGAAAAATGATCCCTTAAATCTGAATCATACTTGTACAGATCGAGAGTATCATCAGATCCAAAGTGATTTTTTCGTTTCCAAGTTCACGATTCCAATTTCGACCTAATGAAACTAATGATTATGCGCTTTTCAAATGCAAAATCAGCAAGTGTTGAGCCGTAGATTCCTCCATTTCATGGACGAGTAGTACTCAACCAGGAGCAATAATATTAGGTCCGGTGGAGTTTTTTAAGTTTCCCAATTTTCTACAACGAACGGACACAAAAACTAATTGCTGTCAGTAAATTGTATCAAAATGTTTGAAGAACGTAGAATGGAATAGTGAAAATGAAATTCTGGCTCCAAATTCCGGAGCACAGAATCACATAGGTAGTAGTAGTACATATGTATATATCGTGTGCTCCGGAATCAGGAGCAAGATTGGGTCTGCTGCTCCTAAAATCTCATGCTTCAAGAAAGGAAGAGGTTTGTGAGCATTGTGAGCAAACCAAAGACCTTTTCTTGAGGTGGTGAGTAGTGAGTAGTAGTGAGAATGTGCTCAGACAGACCACGGAGCACATTTCGGAGCAACTCTGATCAGGACATTGTGCTTCGCATAAAGCTTCCCCCTTCTCACCATGCGGTTTCTCCATTTACCAGAGAGGCTTGGGCTTCTGCAGCTCCATTTGATGGAGCAAGAGTAGAAGTAGAGGAATGAGTATGAATAGCTGTTTCGGGAGAGAACGCGATGGAGCTTCATTCTCTTTGCCTCTTACTTATTACATACTACTCCGTAATGGTAATGAATGACTATGAGTGATGATTGCACGATTTGGTGTGGATGAAATGGAACCATATCTTGGAGCTAAAATGTGAGTGGGTGAATAACTAAGAGTCAGACATTTAATACGACCCGGATGACTAATGCGAGATAAGAACCTAATTTTTGAAAAGAGGGGCTTGAAACTGCAGCAAATAATTTTGAACAAAGGTGCGAGTGTGCATGTATTTGAAGATAAAGTATGGAATGGACTAATGTTTTTTATCCATAGAAAATGCGTTACATATTCAATAATTCTGTTGAATATTGGCAGGAAATTCTCATGATAAACACAAGGTTACCTAAATATGTTTTTGTGTCTACATTAGAAAATTCGAAATTAGTAAAAGCATGAAGATTACACTGAAATAATGTTCATACGATTTTTGTGTTTTTGGTTAAGTACAAGTTGTCCATTTTTAAGTTTCTTTCTCGAATTAACTTGACAACTGACAATTATAAAATGCATATTTTTTTACTATGCTTATAAAAGTTCTGTGAATGAGTGCCAAAGAAACTTGAGCAGACAAATAAATTTAATTCTAAAACGTAAAGAATTTTTTGTATTAATCGCATGGGGAACCAATCCGAAGCTGTCTTATCAGAAATAAATCATGAGTCGGGCAAATACAAAAGCACGAGGCAATTAATTGTAATTGTATAAAGAAATGGATAGACATTGAAAAATTGATAACTGCCTTATCCGGAATCGGGTGCAGGCGACCTTTGAAAATATCGGGAGCTGATCAAGTAAATAAATCGATTTGCAATTTTAAAAAATTGGGAGCCAGTTAGATTTTTTTGACATGATCGGCTGCGTACATTTCTCTTCTCGCTCCATCACACAAGATCACACTTCACATCGTCTATCTTCATTGCTCTCAAAAGTCCGTTCGTAATTGCCAATTGCACTCTCAGCCAAACGTCGGAAAGCCGACGGAAAACCATCACGAAAACGACGTTGGCACGCTTAGAGCTCCGACTTTGAGCAAGAATTGAAAGGAGATTGTGCTCACCGAAGAGATTCCCTTAATGCGCTAAGCATTTCCCCACTTCCCTTGTCCCATTCTCTCCAAAACCTGTGCAGCTGCTATGTATACGTGCTACATGCATGTGCCAGAGGGGCTTGTGTAATGCTCGTGATTGGTAATATTATTATTGCTAATTGATATCTATTACCTAATTTTAAAAGTACTACTTTTAAAGTAGTCTGACAATTCTCAACTTTTTTTGTGTGATAAGGAACTAAATATCTGAGCTAAATAAGGAGCTAAATATCGTTTTATGTCATGGGCATTTTCCAGAGTCAGTGCAGTTGCATTGTAGCATGCTCCTTTTCTTTTCTCCATGGGGACGCGAGTACCTCACACACCAGAATCGAGTTTGTGCTCCCACTTTGACTCAAAACGATCGGAGCAATGTACTGAGCAAAGAGACTCTCCGCATTTGCTTGTAGGTAGTTAGGTATCCGAGATGTATGCTTTGTACAGCGTGTGCATATCTTATGTGCTCTTGCAAACAACTGCGTTGCAAATCTCATCTCGTACTTAAATCTACTTTAATTGTTTGTGACTACATACCCTAATTAAATATGCATTCATTCGTTTCATGCACAGGCAATATACATGTCTGTCAAATATTAAACTGAAATAATGTCGTCTCTAAAGTAGCAATGGCAATGCGAAAAACATTATATATTATTTTCTTAATTGCTTTCCAATTCATATTTTGTTGAAAAAAGGAAGCTACGTCCTTAAAAAAGGTTGAAGACAGGACTCATACATAATCTGAAAGCCCGCAAAATGCAATCGTTTCGCTGCTATACATTTTTAAACTACGGCTCTGTAATCAAATGGCTTCAGTACATCCCAAAAGTATGTCCCATTTCACATTAGTGACAATGGTTGTTGGTGACAATGAGTACGAACAGCAGTAGTAGCCTTTTAAAAAAATCTATTATGGATTTTTATTTGTAATGATGATGATGTTGCTAATCGTTGAACGATTACAAGCTACGATGCCTGAATCCTTTCCTCTTTCGCCTTTTTATATGCAACTTCAATCTTTAGCATTTTTTGTGCATTCCATTTGGGGAAAATAAAATATTTTTTGCACTCCGTCGTCCAATATACATAGGTATGTATGTATTTCAGTGTCACTAACGCCAATTCTGAAATAAAAATAAAGTCCAGAAATATTCCCCGTATCCTGAATAGTTTACTAATGATTTTAAATGATTCAAGATTGACTTTCTAATCACATTTAGCGGAAACGTTTTGTCAGCCAAGCGTGGGGGTTATGGATAGAGAGATAACCAAGACAAATTATATAAATTCTATGAGAGTTTCTGTGATTTATGCTCTCGTTGTCTTTAAAAATGAGCAAGACTCAAAAATATTTAGGTATCTACCTGCATGTATGTGCCGGGGTAACGTGCAAATTATTTATCCGTACTTAAACGTTTTCTTATGTGACGTTTTGGTTAATATAAATTTGTATCTTTACTGTAATATTTAAATTGAAGATGGAAGTGTTTTCACAATTATCCTTATTTTCCCAAATTACCTCAATTTTGCTTTGTATTCAAGTACCTATGTATGTGGTATTTATGAGAACTGCCGGGCAACATGTTCAAAGTCGCTGTCAAACTAAACGTTTGTTAAATGTTTCGTAGCAACCATCTCCATTTAGGCGCAATTTTTTGCTTCATTATGACAAATGAAACACAACCATTGGTACCTACGCAAATTGCGTAAAATATCGATTGAAAAGATTACGTAGATAGGTATGTATCATTAATAGAAAGATTAAACGCTTCGATGAATTAAATTTATGAAACAGCTAAATTTAAAAATCGGAAACTCTTAAACATTGTTAGTTCATTAACCCGTATAGGCC
Source organism: Seira sanloemensis (assembly GCA_027743915.1). Lineage (NCBI taxonomy): Eukaryota > Metazoa > Arthropoda > Collembola > Entomobryomorpha > Entomobryidae > Seira > Seira sanloemensis. Next base: position 10,413 of record JAHZMY010003569.1, read on the forward strand.
GTAGTTAAAAAATTCGTTTTGCATAAGCCCATAATTGTAACAATTTCCATAAAAACGACCGATGCGATAACTACTGCGACATCCCAACTGGTACACGGCAATTCCAGAATTTATCAAAATTGATTGCTGTGTAAACTACACGTGAAAGTAACCTCTTCCCATTCCCATGGCACCCCAATACATCTAGATATATGTATATGCGCAATTATCAACATGTTTAGCGACCACCTTCCTCTCATTCTAAAAATTCTCGGCCTCGCAAATCTCATTTCTGGAATTGGTTTCCAATGGGATCCCCTTAAAGGACAGTTTAAGAGCGATTTCAAGAATTTGAAAACGGTCCGTTTCAAACTGAACCTCTACTCGCTCGTTCTTCTCCTCGCCTCACTCCAGTTCATCCTCTACTCGACAGTCTTGACCCAGCCCAGTTCGTCCAAAGTGACCCATCTAATCGCCGCATCAGGTCTTATCGTCTTCCTCATCGCCTACATTCACAACGTCCAAGTTCTCAAACACAGATCCGACATAATTCTGCTGCTCAACGGCTTCCTCCAGTTTGACCAGACCTACCAGGAACAAAAAGGATTGAGCTACTGGAAAAACTTTCTAAAACTACCTTTTCTCACCAAGATGAGCATCATGCTTGTCTTGGGACTGTATTTGACTTGTCTCAGCATTCCAACCGTGTTCACATTTGGCCTTCATTTCTTTAACCCTTGTAAAGCAAGTCTCTTTGGATTCTGGCTGCTCAAAGAGTGCAATCAAATTGAGCATTTAAATTTTAGTCATATTCCAAGCTTGGCTGTCAAAGCCAGTGTATATTTTATAAACCAATTGATCTGGACATATGCCACAAACGTGACCTCAGTGGTAATCGGACTACTTCTCTCCATTTGCATTTTTAGTCTAAGGGAAGACATCGAACTATTTTCAGATCAATACAAAAGCAATCGATTTCCAATCAAGAGATTGATCCGGATCTACAGAAATGTTCAAGTTCTGTCCCGGCTGGGAAATTCCATCTGTCAGCGCTGGCTCCTCACGATGATGTTCGTTGTCACCATTTCAATGCAATCGTTGTTCCTAACGACTCTGATAAAGGTGGAAATTGGTAGTCATGAAGGAAGTTCGTCAGAGTTTCTTTTAATCATTTTGACTTTTCTGGTGGGTCTTATGAACTCGACCTCGATTATTGTGATTTGTCTTGGAGGAATGAGTGCGATCTATAGGGTCTCAAAGGCCACTCTGAGAGAAATGAGATTGGTTGATGGTAGTCATTTTAGCAGATTGGAGATAAAGTACAGGCAGAAGTTTATTAGATCTTGTCCAGTAATTAAAGTGAAATTCGGATCGTTCAATTTTGTCGATGAAATGACTCCTTTGAACTGCCTTAACTTTTCTAACGCTATCACGGTTAATTTGCTGTTGCTGCATTAAAATTGAGCCAAAACCTGATCATGCCTAATAATTCTCAAGTTGTTCGACAAATAATTTACCTTTTACAAAGCCAGGACAACTTTGTAATATTTTCCAAACGTCGTGACTCTTTTTGAATAATAAATAATATTTGTCCCGACTTTATATAGAAGCCAAGTTTTTTTTTCTTTTCCTTTACCTAACCTGAGTTGTAGTAATAGTATGCGCTGTCTTATATGTAATTGAGAATAAATACCACAAAGATACATTTAGAGCTAATTCAATTTCGCACTCATTTTATTACGTGATATAATCCACTTTAGACAAAAACTTCCAGGCCAATAATTTTTACTATAGGAACATCATACAAGAATTTTAGATACTTCTTGCTTCTACCAGAAGCATTCGGCGCTTTTACTTTTTACACAAACTCTAACGATCTAAGACACATGACTAATTTCCGATGGTGATATTCGCTCTTTTAATAAAACTTTGAAAGTAAATTAAAGACATTTGTTTCAACGCCTCAGCATAGTATCTGATTCACGCTGCAGCAGCTGCGCTTCCGG
>JAHZMY010003570.1:0-16873 GCA_027743915.1 Seira sanloemensis
CCTTTTTTTCCACCTCCGACGTTTACACACGAGTTTTGTAATTTTGATTCTGGCACAATTGAAAAAACTCATTTCTGATTGTAGTTTCCACCTTGCTAATGAATGTCATTGCCGTTTTCTCACCTCACACAAGTAAATGGAATGATGATGAAGTGTATTCTATTGATCGTATCCTGACTGCGTGTAGGCGTATATTTGCACTCACACACGCAATACGTTAAGCTTCAAGGGGAAAAGCAGGTGCCGTAAAAAGTCAAGCTTTTGGGATCATCATCATCAAAACATCTGCTCTTTATTTTGATATTTAACTGCAGTATCGTGGTGCACCTTTAAATGTGTGTATACAAACAGAAAAAACAACACGATTCCATCTAGTCTTGACTCTTGACAGCACAGTAAATAGACAAATATTACAAACATAATCGGGATAAACAGAAAAAGTTCATCTTTAGCACACAGGTCCCTGTCAACACAATGATTAAAGTTTAATGGCAGTTACCTATGTTAGTACTGCCAGCTGAAATTATGGTGAAACGTTTTGAGTAACTGTTGCTGTTGTGGTGAAGAGAAAGTTTGTATTCATAAATGGAATTACGTAACTGTCAAAAGAAGGAAAGCTGGAGTCCACGATTAATTCAGTTGCGAAGGGTTAGCCTCGTCTTGCCATCATCTCTGCACTTTGGGCAGCCTTTTTTGTGAAGCCTCATGACCCGACCCTGTGGAAACTGAATGCAGGAAATCATGGGCGCAGAAGCGGAAACTCCCGTTTATCATGTCGTAGTTGTGGGCTTCCACCACAAAAAAGGGTGTCAGGTAAAAGTTAACACTGAAAAGTAGTCCCTTCGCCATTTCTTTACATTCTGGTCTGATTGATTTTGTCAAATTAACTTGTTACAGGTTGAATATGTTTACCCACCATTCGAAATTGACTTAGAAAAGACTGCTTGGAAGCATCTGCCAACTCTTGCCATGCCGGTAGGTCGCAGTATTTTGCCTTCATTTCTGAACTTCCTACAACATAATCAAATATCCATATTATTCAGTATAGTACTATTTGCTGTATGTTTCGTTTCATGATATAGGATGGAGCTCATAATTTTGAAACAGACACGGTCTTTTTCCACCTTCCATCCCTCAAGAATCCTCGGGAAACCGTTTTTGGAGTGGCGTGCTACCAGCAAATTGACGCTAGTGTAATTGACTTACCTACTTTAATAAAATCACCATATTATCATCGACAACTTATAACTTTGGTTATTGAAATGTATACAGAAATTAACTAATAAGCCTGAGGACGTTACAAGAAGCACTGTACAAAAATCTGTATGTGTACTTAGCAGATTCCCACTTTATGGGCATATACAGGCATGTACTCTATTTCTTAAAGTGTTTTAACCTAATCTCTTGCTAACTCATACTAATTAGCCCATTTCCTTTTTCGTAGGTAAAAATGTCCTTGATAACAGCGGCATACTTTCGGCGAGGAGATTTTGAGCAAGTTTCAATATTAAAAGAGGCTTACACTAATTTGAATTTATGCCTAAACGCTGAGTTGCTGAAAACCCCAGAGGCTTGCGTTGGTGAGTTTGCTTTTATTTATGATTATTAAACTACATTCATTTATGATTAGAGGCCCATTAACTGGTTATCTTTTAATGTGTTTGGGCTGATGTAATTTATAACCGCAGGACTGTCGCCGCGAGAATTAGTGTTTTCCTTTCGTCATCAAATTATAACACTTTTCAAGCTTTTACTTTTGGAAAAGAAGATATTGTTCAGAGGATCATCTGTGGGCCCTTTATGCTCTTCGTTGCTGACATTAATATCCCTGCTTCCACTAACGCTAGAATACGGACTTAACGAGTCGGCGTGCATAAAAACATGCAAAGTTTTATCCATTGTCCCACAATTCTCCACACAATCTGAGACTTCCGCCACAGGTGATTCGACTTCCGAAGAAACTAAAGAGGGTTCAAATATGGCAAGTTCGCCCATGACAGATAAGAAGGCAAAGGATCTTAGTAATTCAAGAATTCAAGATGGATCTTCAGTAGACACGGCAGATCTTGGAGGCTCGTCAATGGAAATGGAAGTGGACAGGGAAGAAAATGTTTCACAATCTAAATTTTACTATTCCCTTGATAATGCAATGAAAACGTCGCCCTCCGAAACGTCTTCTTTGTCCTCTGAGAAACAAGCCGATGACATTCCAGATTTCATTACTGCTGTGCAGATGACTCCAAGTGACGCTGGCCTTCCTTTACAGTTATTCACAAAGGTAAAATTCAAATTACATTCTCTCATTCATATGGCATAATAAATTGTTACATTGGTGGTATTTGATTATTATCAATCTATAGGGCTACCTATGTCATCCGTATTTATCACTTCATTATATGGACCTCCTCACCGACTCGAGAGTACGTGGCTTCGTCATCGGTGCCACAAATATTCTTTTCAAGCAAAAACGAGATTTGGTTGACGTGATTGTGGAAATGTCCGATGGCTCTATTGACATTCTTGATGCGAATTTGAAGAGGACAGTTACGGCCACCACTGCCGACCTCCGTTTTGCCGATTCGATTGTTCGCCAAGTAATTGAGTCCAACGGCCGTCGCACTGAACCCGACAACTTCATGGATGGAGTCGGCTGGGAGGGTGGAGACGAGTGGATCCGAGCACAGTTTAAATATTATTTAATGTGCTTGATGAGGACCAGTCTTTTAATGGATGGATCTCGACAGAGAGAGCCTTTTTGTCCGAATTTCCTTAGAATGTGGCAAAGCACCCACAACTGGAAACAATGGGAGGCTTATGTTAATTCAGAGGAGCGGGACACTCCTGGTATTTATGCATTAAGCCCAGGTCATCCCTTTGAAGGAAACATGTCTGTGACAGACATGAAAATTCGACTTTCTCAGTAAACAACAAATTAGAATAATTACATATTTTATCCTACTTCCATTAGACTACGAGTATGTCATCTAGTATAATACACATTTTATTTCGTTTAATTCACAGCTCAATGCAAAGTTCTGAAAGCGGCCGAAAAATAAATCAGGCGGTTGGAAAGGCAGTGTCCTCCACAGGCAAAGCTGTAGGCGGTGCTTTATCTCATGCCAAAGGTGCTTTTTCGACGTGGTGGTCGTCAGTCACAACTGGCATTCCAGTTGCGTCCTCTCCTGAAGAAAGTGACCCGAGTAAGGTCATTGAAAAACCGACAACTTCACTACCACCGATTCCACATTCCGATAGTAATTGAAACTTGGTTTACTCACTGCAAAATCTCACATCACATGCTTCCGACTTTTATGCTATACACGAGGCTATTGCAACATCATGTTCCCCAAATTCTTGTATATTAGTTTATCTGCTATAACACATTATATCAGATTTGGTATTTTGAAACGTTACCTGTAATAAAAAAAGCATTGTAGTGACTACGATTGCATCAAACGAAATTGTGTCTCTGATGAGTGCAAAGTATGTAAAAGTTTAGGTGTGTTGCTAACATAGCTCCGGAAGCTGATTTGTAAAATATTACGATTGTAGCAGACGTTTGAAGTGTCTGAAACATCTCTCAAAGAAAGTTGAAGATTTTTTATTTGTGATAAAACAAAGTGGTACACAGCACAATTTTATTAACTGCCTTGTCAGATATTAAAGCTTTAATTATAGTCACTTATAACATATTATATAACAATTTTGGGACTAAATCAATGGCTACCCAATATCGGCAAATCTCACACACATTGCTAAAACTAATTGTTTAATATATATATACCAATGAAAATTGCCGCAAGACGATACATACGTGTTACTTGCTAAAATTTATGTATGTCTAACGTAATCTTTTATCAATTAGCAATATTGAATCGGATCCTGAAATGCTAACCTAATAAAATATAAAAGTTGAAACACTAAGACTTGCTATGGTTGACTTATAAATTAACAGGGGGGCAAATTAACTGGAAAAAAGACATTCATTTCGAGAAGGCAAGCAAATGTGATGAAGATGATGTACATGAGCACACAACTAACTCCAACTTTCATGTCGAGAGCAAAACCGTTAGCAGCAATCATGATGTAGAGGAGCACAAGTGAAGTTATCAAGAGGACTGCAGAGTACTCGATTCCTCCAGAATGAATTTCGATGTAATTCACATCCTGTGCGGTTAAAATGGCTGACTGAATGAGCCAAGGTAGACCCAGACAAACTGAAACACGTACATGAATAGAACGATTGTTACTAAGTCTGTTCACAATCAAGCTTATCACTTAATAGCAAAAGCATGTAAGAAAGTCTAGAACCTAGAATGTCGAATGTGTTGGATCCAATGGAATTGGACAGACCCATGGAGCCAAATCCTTGGCGAGCGACAATAACAGACGACAAAACTTCCGGGAAGCTAGTCCCAGCCGCCAGAAAAGTCAAGCCGGAGACCGCTAAAAAAGCAATGTCAAAATCATGAAGAATGTTGACCCTGTATGATTTTGTGGCAATAATCATGTAGCCTTCTTACAATCGGGGATGTTAAAGGTTGCGCCAATGATGCAGACCATCCATGAAATGATGTACGAGAGACCTCCAATCCACGCCACACATGAAAAAAGTGCTAAGCCATACCATTTCTTGTGACTTTCCTTCTTACAATCAGGAATCGTCCATGATTGTACAAATGTTATGGGGAATGAGATAACATCCTTGACAGCTCCCAAGACCATCACGGATGATGATGTCGAACTGTCGGAAGAGTTGCTATCTGTGCTTGAAATAGAGTTGGAGTCGTAAGTCGCCTCTTTTGATGTGGCCAACATATCCACGAGAGAGACTCGTTTCGAATTAGAGATGATGGGCTTATAGTTTGATTCAACATCGGCCCACGTGACTGTTTGCGATCCGTAGCAGCTATCATTTGATCCTTAAAGGATGAAAGGGTTCATTGTATTAAACAGGTTCTCACGGAATGAAAGAAAGCATTTCTTTTGAAAAAATAGGCTTTACCATGACTGATCAATGGGGCAGTTTCCTCCTCATCCATTGTCACAACTTTTTTAATGACGGATGATATCTTCCGTGTCGAACTTTGTTCAGAAGAGAATGTTTTCCCCATTTTGCCCAGCAATGTTTCTGCAAATGCTTTGCACTGAGAGTCATAGCACATTCCTGAAAAAATTCATGCACATAAATTCGTCGTACTGAATGAATCAAGAGAATCCCACATTCTTCCTTAACCTTTCCCCTACCTGCAATGTAGATGCAATATATGAGCAACATCACCAGTGCCTCTTGCCAGTACACCTTACCATCAAGCAATATCACGATCAGGGCGCCGATCGATACCAAGTAGTACATAGAATCTCTTGTCAAGGACCACCAATCCAAAGGGACACCTTTTCGTTTCACCCTTTTCTGACTTGGATTCGAGCCCCCAAGGGGCAAATTCTTGACTGCAAAATTATGTTATGCGGAATTTTGAGCTCTAGAGAACAAACCACATAATTACATGTATGTTTTGAAATAATTTGTTTCAAATTGTGTACAGTTAGCTATGGGGAAATATACCCATCTACCTTGACAAATGCACTCGATTGCTGGGACAAAGTACTCATCGCACACCAGGAGCAACGCATACAGCATGTAGAAGGTGACAAAGAAATGTATCGCGATTGCCCCATGTTGCCTCTCTTCCTTTGAGAACAGGTCCTGTGGAAACTCATCAGAGCTTGGAGGTGTACAGTTACGAGCTTCTCGAGGAGCAAAGAATCCGTCGAAAATGGAATCGCTTTGATTCGTTACACCAAGCCGTCCGGTTAGGTCAGTGTTGTCGTCATCAACAATAAAAAATGATGGGGGAGAGGATGAGACAGGACCAACGAGACACAAGAGACTTCCAACAAAGACCAAGGTGAGCCACGAAGACGACTTTAGTAAGTGGAGTTGGTGTAGTTGAGGTCCTCCTTGGTTCCAGTTCTGCCTTTCGATTTTACCTCGAAGGGATGAATCACTTGGAGCATCTCCATTCAAAATCTCGTCGTTTCGATTCACGACACCTGGCTCACCATGAAAATTAAAAACTTTGGAGGAAAACGTTCTATATTTACCCATCAATGAAGGGATTCGAGCAACCTTTTGGGTGGCCACTGGTCACACACAAAAACCAAATGATATAGGATCACTATGAACTTTAAGGTCAAAGGTCAAGTATCAACCACTTCACTTCTAATATTCGATTTTACAAAACCACCTTTATGCAATCTATCGGGGTGATTAGTTCACTCTCTCGACATTTAGTGACATGCATCAAAGTTTTCGAAGACAGACAAATGAAAACTTTCAAGGTTTACAGGGTGTTGGCTTTTGAACTGATTTTCATGAGATGTATAACATCATGAATGAAAGACCTGAGTCACGATACCTGAGTTTTCAAGGAAATGTACGTCCAGTTTATTCCTTCATCTACGCAGCATTTTCCCCTGATAAGCTCAAGTTAAAACTGTTGATGAGGACTGTAATATTCCTTTCCTTTTATATTTACATGATTTTTTTGCGGAAAATTTTTGTGTGACAGATTTTCTGTCCACGTACAACTTGAGTCTTGTCATTTGACTTGTTTGTTTGTTCAGTTACACACTTTATATTTGCTTTAGAACTTAATCAGAACGCGTGATTTGATAAAATAGGGTTGTTCCCAAAATCGCAGTCTCACTTTTTATGATTGAGGCTTTACGTTTGAGAGTTCCTGAGATAAAACCTTATACTTGATATTGATACTTGCATATGACCTATAGCTGTGCAAAAGTGAATATGTGCTCAGTTTAATGAATATGTGTGCCTAATACAGTTAGATACTTGATATTTAGCTACGTATGAATTTTGCAAATACATCCGATAATGTATTCTGTTTCAAGTGGTATGAGGTAAGTATGGTTTATGAAAACAGCAATTTAACGAACAAAAGATTCTGAACCTAATCGAATTGATAATTATTAAGTGACATTGATTATTGCAGTTGTGCCAAAATGATGTACATAATTATGGCAATTTTAATAGAGACTTAATTTTGTTCAAAAGCCTTCTGCTGAGCCAATTTTATCATCATGTAACTTTTATATTTGGTTATGTCTTGAATTTCTTGTAATGCCTGTGATATTTTAGTTTTTTTTGTGATTTTTTTTAAATTCTAATTCTTTTCCTTTCCACTAATTGCCACTAATACCTTTTTTATAAACAAGAAAAGCACCAACTCATGTTTTGTACTTTTCAAGAAAATGCAAAATACCGAAAACATGACATGAAATTTTTAAGGTAATTTTTCAGACTATTTTTGCTAAACTTTGTTGCAACCAAACAATACTTCCAAAGGTAGGGTGTATTTCCAAGTTTTGAATTCTTATTTTTTAGGATTTTTAAACTTTAAACCTATTAAAGTGTATGGCATACATTTTTGTGAAGGCACTCTTTTTGGTACGATGTAATGCAATGTATGGTAACATCGCATCAATTCATACAAAATAAAATGGGGAATTAAAAAATATAAAGTCGAAATCGCCCAAAAAAAAGAATTAGTGCTCATTTCGATTTGACATAAAAAATGGTGCCTTTGCATAGCTTACCGACCATATAGCACTACAAAGAAACTTGAATAATGCATGCTCAATAGTTGTTCAGATAGATAGTTTTATTACAGTTAATTATAAATAAATAGGACTTTTCCAACAATTGGATAATTTCTAAACTTACATAAAAAATTCGTTTCTTTTATTTGTTTTTCTTCGCGTGCTTGTCTTTTGCTCCACGTTTTTCAGATTTCCCCCGTGTTCCTCTTCAGCCCGCAAGATTCTTCCAAGCTCCATGTCATGAACCATTTTTTTCAAAACGGTACACCACATCCAAGCAGCCTCCTCCAATTTCTTGACTTGACGTGATTGATATAGCTAACTTTCAAATATCTCTTTCGAATGTAGAAGCCTCCTATCATAAGCAAAATCCAAAAATGGCAAATAGAAAGAAGATGATGATGAAGAAGATGAGGAAGCTGATGAGATCGTTAATGTCCGTCGCGCCACCCCGAAGGGAGACTCCAAACTGTCACCTAGGATGGTATTTGTCAACCGCCACAGCAAGGAACATGTATTTTCGTTGCCGATCTTGTTGGGTCCAGACAACTTCGTTACGTGATTCCAGAAATAATGGGTCGCGCTGTACAAAAATAGCATGTAGCGCATGTTTTTAGACCGTTATGACGTTATCATGAAGACCTTCTTAAATCCAAAAAAAAACCTTTCTTACTCATTGTTGCGCGTGATTGTTATGCAAAGTTTAGTTGACATTTTGCAAGCGTTGTATGCATAAGTTGCTCATGGTAAGGGCGAACATCTTAGATGACTCTGTGAATACCACGCATGTTTGATCTAATAATATGGATAATAATAGTATTAATAAAAATCTTGTGGATAATACTTAATTGAATACGGGAAAAGATTTTGCAGGCATTATGATTATATATTGAGAAACAGCGCATGAAATATTTGATATCATAGGTGCAAAATTGTTTAGTATGCATTAGAATTCCAGGCACCTGTCTGGGAGCACACGCACGCACAAAACTAATTTTAAGAATACCCAAGACTCCATGATTCCAAAAGCTTTCATTTTCAATACATAATTTCAGTTTCAATTTTGCACTCACGCCCGTCACTCTGTTGGTAGATAGGGATTTTTCTTACAAAAATGTTTTTAAAGACTTTTTCCATTGTGACATTTCAAATTGGGTTGTATTTGACGTTTGCATTGTTTTTGACTTCTGAGGTTTCCGCAAGAGTAACAAGTGCAGAAGATGCAAACGAGTTGATTCTCTCGAGGGCGGAGAAAGCAGCCCTGGATAAGGTATTTAACAGTAACAAAATTAAATGGAATTGAAACAAGAAAGGTTGCAGAGACTGCAAGAAACTTGTACCTAGATTAAAAGTAAAGGACATATTTGATATATTTTTTGTTCTTAGCTCAAGTTACAAATGTTGGATCAATTACCGGAAGAATTTATGAAAACGGATTTTTACCTGATTCGCTGGATTCGAAGTAATTTATATTTGCACACGTGGCTTTTTAGTATTCCATCTTTGAATTTATGTAGGTATAACCGGCGTAAATTAATTAATGTGTACTGGACTAACAAGATATTATTTTAACAATTTTAGATGCCAATTTGGATGTGGCAGCAGCTCAAAAGGCTTTAATGCAGGTTAACTATTTAATCCATTTTAAGAAAAATTAAATAAAAAAGTAACATTTACATTATCGTGAACTTATGAAATAGAATTTGAAATGGCGGAAAGAGAACAAAATCTCTAGCATAATCTACGAGGATTTCTCGGACATGGAGCTAGACTTTCGTATGGATAAGGTTGGGGGGCGAGACAAAGAAGGGCATCCTTTTGGCACGATGGATTTGGGCGAGTGAGAACAACACAAGTTTTTGCAATCTCATTTATATTTTATTTGATGTCACTTCAAGTGAGTTTTTTTATTAACTTTGAACGCTAACTTTATTCCTAGGGATCTTAAAGAAATGTTTTGAAATATGATCCAAAGGCAACGGTAACTAAATGAAGAACAGTAAACGTGTTTTTAATTTTTCTGTAGGTGGGACTTGCGCGGTGCCGTCATTAAAGGAAAACGTCCAAGGCTTCAGAGGTACCTAATGTGGTCGTTGGAAACCGCTATGCGTGAGTTGTTCAGAGTGCAACGGGAATCCCCCAAGCCAATAACGAAAGGAATTGTTCTAATCGATGGAACAGGGGCTAATGCGAGACAGCATCTGTGTCCACAATGTGAGCAAATAAAGCATTTCTTTAAAATATGTATGTACATCTCTGAATACTTAAATGCGAATTTGCATTCCTTTTCAGGCATTGCAATTTTGTTCTTTTGGACGCAAACAATGGAGCGATTTTATCCAAGCTTCTTTTGGGAAATTATTATGATAAATGGTGAGAATATAGGCATGTTTGGTTTTAGCCTAATTTTTGGCTCATAAAATATTTCCTCGTTGCGTGATAATCATTGTCTTATTTAATATTGTGAACTTTTCAGCGCCACCAATCACTGCGATTGGTATGCAGGCAATTCGACCAGCAATGTCTGCAGAGACGCAAAGAATTATCAAAATATTTGACACGAACAAAACGGTGTGGATGAAATACCTCGATGAAAGAATAGATCGTAGTCAACGGACTCCAAAATACGGTGGCACAAAGAAGGAGGATTAATACCGGTAATTTTGTTTGCACAAAGTTTTTATTTCGCGTTCCAAATGTTCGGCAGCAATAAAGTCAATAAATATTTTGGTCCAAAAATAAATAAATTAAAAATCTTCATAAAGTTAAAATAGCTCATCTATCGTGCTATTAGTAGTAGTACTGGGCAATTCATTGTTCGAATTGAAAGACTCTTCTCGCGTTCCCCCATACCTCGGAGTCCTCTGATCTTTGTCGATCCTCTCATCCAAGTAGGGCATCCAGTTTTTTGTGTTGTAGTTGAACGATTTAATCATTCCCTTCGCCTCGCCTGACATGATTGGCCAGAGCGCATTGTGAACGATTTTGATAATGTAGGGAGCTGAAAATATTACAACCCAAAAAAACCTTTCGTGATTTCATGCCCACTTTATCCACTTTTAAGCTTTGTCTGTAATCATACCATTTATGATAATTATCTGCTTCAAGAATTGAGGGTAGAACTGATCCATGGTACTCACCCAATTTGCGAGAATCCCTAGGCCTAATCATATAAATTTCATTCGGGTCGTCGTGAGAAAATTTCGGTATATCATGAAAGTATGTAAGTGGTGTGAATTTCGTGAAGCTCAAAATATAACTTACACGATGGGCATAAGTGTGTGCGCACTCCTAGATTAGATGCATCAACCAAGACCATGCCTCGACTCACATTTGCATTTCTTTCCTGAGCTTGGAACAAGTCGTGCATTCCTTTTTCCAGAGAGTAGGCCAAGAAGCGCATCAGTCTCAAATGCCTTCCTGTTACGCTCGCGGCCCGCAGGTCCCAGTCGCCCAAATTAATGGTGCCAACTAAAATTTTATCGCAGCTTAGCATAATGCAGCATTTTATGAGAGTAAGGACTTTACATTATCTCGGGCGCCACTCACTTGGTCTTCCAGACTTGTCTGTTCCACTGAACTCCAAGTGGTAATCATCAAGTAAATCTGACCAGTCCTCGTCAACGACCGCGCTGATGTTGTTTTCAGTTCTCCAGACAATCATCTACATTAAAATGAAATAATTGATTGGTTTTTTGACTGACCTGGAAGAGTTTGCTTTTTAACAAATTAAGATTTTTTGTCATGTTCGAGTTAAGACTTAAGTCCTTTAATATTGAATTTAAAAAAACATTTGGTGTGCGCTGAGTCTTACATTTTCAAGGCGTGATTTTGCATTTTCCAAATTGAGTTGGGCAACTATCGGAAAAAAGTAAAAGACTCTCAAATAAATATCACATTCGTTACTTTAATATACTGGCATATCTTATCTCACCTCTAATCCATCTCATTAAGTAAAAGTCTGTCCTCATAAAATCCTCCGTTAAACTTTCGTTGACCATTCCTTTAAACTATTTATAAACAATTTTCCTGTATTTAAATATTCAAACAAACTCAACGAAAATTTAAATATTAGGATAAGCTCATCAACCTTTTCCAATGCCTCAACTTCCTCTTCCGTATGAATAAGATCCATTGAGTCATCCAACTCTGCAAATGCACATGTCACCACCACAAGAAAAATTGAACACTTTAATAATGAAGGAATCATCTTGGTGAGCAGTTTTGGACAGTCTCAGCCCTCCAGCAATTAATTTCAATAGAAGAAACCAACTTTGTGAGCCCTTCCTTCTTCAACGAGTTTTATATAGCTTGAACCCATTCCATTTCCACGTGGGCGACTTAATATTTTATGATTACCCACGGATCGAATCAAATATGTTTTATGCACATATTTCGCAGAAAGTGACACGTTTTATGACTCTGCGACATATCCGTTACAAGTTGACATGGACAAACTATGATATGATCCTGACATAAAAACCAATTTTTATGCTCCTTGTTTCCACCTTGTTAATGGATCCATGAACATGAAAATTCGAGGTGAGGTTATTCAGTGCGGAGACCAAACTTGGATTATATCATTCCCGGTTTTATCTGTAACACTGCAAATCTGATGATCTGCAAATTTTTGTTTGAGTGAGTACGTATCCTTGATGCTTTGCATACGTTCTTAATTGTTGCCAGAAATATTGGTCTAGGTTCATTTCAAGTTCACCAATATAAATGGTTACTGCTTTTGCAGGTGTGCAGATGTTTGTCATTGTCATAATTTGCAAATTCTGCATCACGCTGACAAATCCATGATGACTGCACGCGCAACTTAATGTTTCGATGCTAAATGTCTTATGGATATGATGTATAAATGTATTTCGCTAGGTGGCAATTTATCCTGCGGATTATTAATTTGTTTCCTCCGCCGCATCTCGAGACATTTAAATATTACAAGTCTGCAAATTGGCCAAATCGTGGATTATAAGAATGTTTGCACAAAAATTCATTTTGCGTCATTTATGAACAAATTTTTTTTAGCTGAATTGTTTCTTTATTTATTCTTACTATTTTTCTTACAGTCGCTCTTCAACCTAAATACTCATAATAATAATCATGATTCGTACCATTTATTTTCATATGTCATAAATTGTCAGCAAGTCAATGTCAACATAAAACTACTTTCGTTCAGTTATCATCTATTCCACAGAATGATTGAAAGAAACTCCAACACATCCGAAGCACGAAGGAAAAAGTATAGGTAATTACATACACAGAAATTAATAACACATATAAAGGTGTGGGCTATATTACAAGAACCGGGTGCCGTGCCTTAATCATAAAACAGACGAACTTAAAATTTGAGAAGAGTTTGCATACTTTCATATAAAAAATAAATTATACAAAGCAGTTCAAATATTTGGGTAAAAAATAATAAGCGCAAATTAAAATACAACTAAAACTACTCTAGCTCTGTAAAAAAATAAATATTTTTGGTTTTGTTTTGATGTTTTAGAATACTTTTACGATATCAACAATATGCTAATTTTGCATCACTATTTCTTTATATCTGATTGTCTGATTGCACTGTAAAGTTGCTTTCTGAGTTGCGCCTGCGCCCTATTCTGCTGGGAAAGTTGTCGTGTGCTTGGAGTCTGTAACTTTTCTAATTCGGGTCGGATGATCTCATTAAAAATTTGAACTCCTTCAGGTACTGGCGACTGTTGCTGCTGCTGCTGAGAACGTTGCTGCTGTAGTTGTTGTTGCTGCTGCTGCTGACGCTGCTGTTGTTGCTGAAATTGGGTTTGCAGCCTCGCCCTTGATGTTCTCCTTTGAGCACCTGGAGAATTGTTCCTGGTCCTCCTTCTGCCGTACCGCTGCTCCCTCCTGTCGTCCCGATGACTGTAGCCGTTTGGACCGTACGGCATTCCGGGGATCGAAGATTCCTGCGCTTGACTTTGCTCGCCGTATGGATTATACGTGTCCGAGAGGAACGGGGATGCGGGAGGTTGCATTGGTCCCAAGGGATGTGGGTCTGGCTGAGGTGACTCTTCCATGCCAAAGCCTCCATTTGGCCCCTTGTCCATGCTCGTCTCGATAGTGAACTCGAGACCGCCGTCGTCATCTTGTTGTGGTGAAAGCGTGTCCAAGTCGATCGTTGGGGCACCGTCGGGACCGTTTCCATCGTCCATGTTAAAGGAGGGGAGCGCTGAACCCCCTTCAAATGGGTCTGATGGATGAGAGGACATTTCACCTCGACGACCACCGCTCAAAGCGTCGCCTAAGAAGCCTGTGCCCATGTTTCCACTGTTTGATTGATAGCTAGATGCTTGGGAGCCAGAATTTTTGTAGCGGTTTGATGATGATCCCAAGGATGAAGGCGGTGAGTAGGGGTCTGACGGGCTGGAAGAGAATGGGGAGTTTCCAAAGCCAAGGGTACCTTGTCCAGGAGGAGTTAGTTCAGTGTCGGGGTCGCTATTGTAGGGACGTTTCTTGAAAGGCTTGTCCCATCCACCTATTTGAGCGGTTGCACCGATTCCGGGCGAGTCTTTGACCATATCTTGGTTAAAGGAGTCGCCGGGGTAGCTAAGCTTGTTCGGGTCCAAGTGGCTATTTGCTTCAGTGTCCAAAGCATTCATTCCTTTTTGAGTAAACAATAAATGCAAGTTAAAAAACTATTAGATATTATTCTTCATTCGTAAGAAACACAAGTATAGTTTTTACTGTACCAAGTGGATCGTAGTTGTAGCGAAGCGCATGAGTATGCAGTCCTTGATTCATTTGACTAGCAAAGGGGTCAAAGTTCCATGGGTCGTCAGTATACGAATGACTGGGTCGCGCCATGTATTCTTCATAGCCTAAAGGTCTTCCTAAGGCTGGGCTCTGAGCAGGGGACAAGTTACTTGCCATTGGGTGGTCGAATCCCATCGCGGAACCTCCAGATTGGGAATTGGCATACGGATCTAAGGTTGGAGCTGAGGTCGGAGGTCTTCTTCCATTGTTGGGGTATCTTCCCCTGTGTGGTCCATTCTTCTTTGGTGGGAGCTTGGTCAAACTTGGGAGACTTGGAGGGGGTCCCCTATTACGGGATCGTGGAGGTGGGGGCTGCCTTCCTGGTGGTGGTGGGGGTCCGCCATGGTGGTTCCTCCTGATTGGAGTGTCAGGGCTTGGTCTTGGCTTCTTGTGGGATCTGCTCAGAGGATTACGGAGGAAGGATGGCTTGCTGGGTCGAGGAGTTCGGGGTGGCATGGGTCGACTTCTCCTGGAGGTGGACATTGTTGGACTAGGACTAATCCAGTTTTGCTGATTGTAAGAGGACGAGCTTCCCTGCATGGAGCCAGCGCCAGTAGTTCGTGGACTAGAGCTTTGCATTGGAGGAGCGATTGGGGGTTGGTCGAGGTCAAAAGCGCTATTGGGCAAAGAAGCCATTGGGTGCATGATTGGGGCTGGAGGGGGAGTTGCGAGTCCAATCGAGGGTAGATCATACAAGGGGTACTTTGGGGGTTTTGGGAGTCTGTGCAAGTCTCTCATTTTCGGTTCACCGATTCCATTTCCACTTCCTCCAGCATGCGCCGACTTGGGATGGGCGGAGCCAGCAGACATCATATCAGGGAACCATGCCTTTGCCTTGTTGAAAAACTTGTCAAAAGGTCCCATCCTCGAAGCGAAAGCAAGCTGGGGGTTGACTCCATTTTGAGGGTCAGTTTGGGTTGGGACAGGCACAGGTACCGGAATTCCGATCGGCTGTGGATGCGCCTGATGATTTCTGGGCAAGGTCGGTAGGACAGTCTGAAGGGCCGAGATTTGTTGCGGGGTTAAACTAGCCAAGAGTTGGAGCGTCTGCTGTGTCTGTGTACTGGCACTTGCAACCGGTTGCACTGGACCCTGATGCATATTTGGGATGGACCTCTGTTGCTGCAGTTGTTCATTTTGGAGTTGCTGCAAGAGATAGTTTGTCGCTGCTGCTGTGATGCCGCTAGGCCCTGGCGACATTTTCCTTTGTACAAGCTTATTCCCCTGATCGATTGTGTAGAACAAGTTTGGATTTGACATGTGCGATGGTCCACTCATCATGGTTGGCGCAGGGGTCTGCTGCGGGGGAAACGAGCGAGGCGAGGGCGGGGGTTGGTGAGGATGATGTGCGTATTGTGGGGGTGGTTGTACTATTGCTGGATGATACGAGCTGGCCGAGGCGAGTGAAATAGAAAAAGAAATGAAAAGCCATGGCACTAGGGAGAAAGTCTGCAGCCTCCGAAGAATTCGCCATCTCCTCTGGAGGCTGCCCCATTCTGATTGTAGCGGAATTAGTAGCATATTTGATTATTTGGGGGGTTGGGGTTGAACTAAAGATGGAATAACGACGGTGTCCTGAAGCTTCAAACTCAGGATCTGTCTTTGAGTCAGAACAAAAACCAAAATGATACAAATTAGTTTACTTTGCAGAAAGCATGACATGTAAACCTACAATTTTAATTTTGTCAACCCTTTACAGTTTTTGCAGTGCAGTAAATAAGCATGTATTATTATATGTAAGTAAACACCCAAAGTTACTCATGCCATAAAATCTTTGGAGGTCTAAATCGTTTTTAAAAGCACTGAAAAAACCGTTTAAATGATTTCATTTTTCTTCTAAAAATCTCATAATGTTAGTCAACGTCAAGGTCGTTTGAGCAGAAAAAAACAAGAAATTTTGTCACACTCATATTTCCACTGAAGCAAAACAAACTTTTTTGTATAAAAATCGTGATATAATTCCACATTTTTTTATTTCATCCAATTTTCCACTTTCATCTTCATCCTAATTCATTTTTCAGAAGGAAAAAAATCCCAAAAATAAGAAAGTAATATTTTGTATATCTTTCTCACATTTGCAATCATGCATGTATTATTACAGCTCCCAAGTTGGTATGTTGATAATAGTGCACAAATTAGCAAAAAAAAGAGCTTCAATAATTTTTTGCAGTTATGCACTTTCTCAAAATTGCGAAGCCATCTGCAGTCATTACTGAGTCTATATAAAAAATTGCAAAAAAAGGATGATCCGGTTATTGTCATAGGCGCATGCTCGCACTTGTGTGTTTGTGTGTGTAGGAAATCTCATCAAATTGACGATAACTATTCAAGGGTACACCAATTTTAACTTTTTGCAATTAGTGGCGATTATTAAGGACCGACTTCGGAGGTCATTTATGTTTTTGCCATGTCCGTACGTCCGTGGGTCCGTAGGTCCGTGGGTCCGTGGGTCCGTGAACACGATAACTCG
>JAHZMY010003571.1:0-10200 GCA_027743915.1 Seira sanloemensis
GTAACTTTTCACGCTCTTTCCAACGATATGCTGATTATCAAAATCGGACGAATACACCCTCGTAGTCCCTCATTGTAAATTTTAGTTTTAATTTTAAAAAAATCCAACTAAAGGTCTGAATTCATGAAAATTGCCGTGAAATAATAATTTAATTATGGAGAGTATAATGGCACCAGAATCTTTATTCCAATTTCCTCATTTTTTTGTGTTGATGCTTGCAAGACCAAACTTATCGACTAGTACAATTTTTTAAAATACGAATCCTTGTAGTCTTACTCTCCGTTGTGCTAAAGTTTGAATACCCCATGAAACAATGTGAGTTCATCATCGAGAACGATTTTGTCTTATCACTTGTTGCGTAAAAAGATGGACTTCATCAATACTACTAAACTTCATTTTGTATGTGGCCTATATGCCCTGCACTTTTTTATACCAGATTTTTTACTCCAGAAGAAAATGTCCGGCCATCATTGAGAACGGGTTGCATTTATGGTCATGTAAATCCTATCCTTCGTACATTCTTTTTTCGAATCCTTTGCCGCATATTTTTATTCGTTTTCATGATACATCCATGGGCATAACGAAGGAAAAAACTATATTTGTATGGATGTATTTTAATATAGAGGGCTATTAAAACAGAGGGTATATCTGAAAGGAACAAATATATCTACCAGTATATAGAGGCTACCCTTATAACGAGAGTTGGCTGTCTGTACATTAATTCACTATCTTCATTTAATCCATGGTGATGATTGTGTGACATTTCGCACGGAACCGTTGACAATTGGGATTATCGGCTTGTTTTCAATCAACTACATGTGCGTAAATCCTACTCGCCTTGGACCAATTTTGGAACATATAAATATAAATTTAATTCGCAAACTCGGAGAACCACTCGGATCTTTGACATCGATGCATTTGGTCCACCTCACTTTTTGTAGTTTTAGTGTTTGGTGCATTCCTTGGTGTGAGCCATGGCATGGAAGCACATTGGTCTGTGTGTGACCAATACTACGCCGGAAACTGTCGGAGCGGCAGGGCCTATGATGATTGCACCTTTGAACATTTAAAGCCAACTGGAGTCAGCGTGAAGGGACTGTAAGTCACCAATATTTAACTAACTAACATTATTACACTAGCCTATATTATAATTCTCGTTCTCCATAAATTGTACAGGGTGACACATGTTTGTATGTATGCATTTCAAATGTGAGTTTTTATGCTTATACAACTGTTTCTGCGCTTTAATCTAGATTTTTAATTTTATTTATAGGAAGTTTTTTTATTTTGCAACATTTGAGTTTTATTGTCCCGAATTTCTTGTTGTTTGAGTTCTTATACTTACTTATATTTAAAAGATTTTCTTCAAAAGTAGTGGAAATAATTTTTATAAGGAAATTTTAAACTTGTTTTCACAATCCTGAAAATATGTTGCTTCTTTTTAATAGAATTCTTTACAATAGAATATAATTTTAAAAATAATTTTCCGTGCCCACCTGCATTTTTTGGTATTATGCTAATATGTGACATTAAATTTTCTTTGATTTTCCACCATACATATAATGAATATTTTGACTACTTGAATTAGTTGAAGCAGTATAATGATTAAAAGCAATTTGAGACCAATAACATTGCTGGTTCTTTCACATTTGTCCCGAATAAAAATTCCTTCCTAAAACAGTTTTTCAAAGTCTTTGGTGGTGTACTTCAATAACTGGCACATTTTTTCTCAAACTAATTTCAACTTAACTGACTTATTATTAGACTAAAAAGATTCTATGATTATGTAAATCACACAAAACCTTTACATGCTTTAGCTGGATCTTTTTTGCCGAAGGTCGCTCGAACGGCCCCAACGGCACCGGTCTCGCCGAGTTCGTGTTCCAGGAGCGATTCGGCGACTACACCCTTTTGACAGAGACGTCTGGGAACATCTCATGCCTGAAACGGATGGGTGGCGAGGACTATCGCACCCCCACCATAACTGTCGTCAACGAGCTGAGTCTAATCAGTGACGGGGCAATCCGATACACCGAGTCCTTCGGCTCTGTCGACAACTGCATGACCAGCTACACCATAAAGTCTTTCGCAGTGAATGGGGCGGAGCGGTGGGAGCTGATTGGAAGGAATGGCACCTCCGTCTGTGTCCAAGTCGAAGATACCTTGTCTCTCATCCCAGGAATCGTGAGGGACACGAGGACCCTCGGCTTTGATCATGAGCTGTCAAACATTTGCGCCGTTGTTCGAGGTTGCTCAAAACCACCAAGCGAGGTCGTCAAAATCCCGAATTATGAGACGCAAGGTGTGCTCCGAAGATGAGAAAATATTCGTTGGGAAAAATGTTTTGCTACTTGACTTTGGAAAATAAATCAATGTATTTTGTAACTGAGAGTCTTAACGAGACGATGTACGGAAATAAAAATTTGGAAAGGCTCACACTTACCTAACTAATATTCAGGGCAGCACAGTCACAAAAAACGAAGGAGTTGTAAACCTGGGCTATTATAAATATTGCTTTTCCTAATCGAATGTCGACACGATGTCTGATTGTTGAACTTTTTTACAGTAACATGTTTCACAAAATTCAACAGTAAGGAAGTACATTGAAGTCATAAAATTGTTGAAGGTTATAAAAAAAATCATGTTGGTAGAGAGAAATGGAGATTTCTCATTATGAATTATGTCATTTATGTAAAGATCTGTCGACGGAAAGAAATCTGTTTATTTGACACTCAAAATTATTGTTTATAATTTAAAAGCCTTTTTGTGTGTCGATTTCTGCGACTTTTTTGGAAGTCCTTGCGTAGCTTCCTACCCTAGTATATACATATTTACATATGCATGACGCATGAAATTTTAATTTGTATTTACTAAACCTACATTGTACATATATCATTGATGATAAAGTCCAACTCACTGCCACTTTAAGATTGCTATTATTACCCTACATACGAGGGTCGACAAGTTCAAAACGCAAGGGCCAGCTTTTGATTTAAAAAGAATCACGACTGAAAAATTTGAAGCGTAAAATGCAATGTAATGAAATGTAATGGTCTGCGTTGGGCTGTCATCATTGACCAACTCCGAATATTTACAAATCTGAATTATTCTGTTTCAGCAAAAATACAAAATGCATTGCTCCGTCAATTCCAAACAGTTAATTTCACTACGACTTTTACATACATACATACCTATGTAAACACACATATACATATCCCCTTTTAGCAAATCCATTCCACTGTCTCCCTGTCCCTGTGAACAGTGTTTTTCTTTAAGTGTCTAATTTCGTATCGTGCGTTGATTTGAGTCCAACATAAATTACATTGCAATCAGCCCTAACGAGTCAATAGCACCTGCATATCTGCATAGGTTGACCACAATGCAAAGTGGGCTGGACACTGGACAGTATAAAATTAGTTGGACACGGTTGCGAGTGGACGGTGGATCATAGCACCAACTTCCAATGTGCTCCCATCTCCTTTGACCTTTGACCAGTGCATTTGGAAAAAAATGTGGAAACGTCCCCTGCAATTGACACTATGACAGTTCATTTTTTCATGGATCGCCTTGTTTCTTTCTTGAGCCAGTTTCTGCAACTTCATCTCACACAGACAAAAATTACCTTCCTTAAATTCTGCGCCGTTGTCAATAAGTATTCGTTTCAATGAGACCTAGGTGGACCTAGGTCCATAACCGTCTTTTGTAGGTACGTCTTTCTCATGAAATGCATTAGTATTTCCATGCCATAAAACTATGCAAGGCAATCAGTCGCTGCAGGTTATATCAGTACCAATAGCAGTACCAAAGAATAAAAAAAGGTTTAGCTCATTTACAAAACTTTTAAAAAATTATCTTGCAAAGAGCAAATTTAGCACATTTTTTTGCTATTCCTGTCATCGTGCAAGGTTTTATGATAAATGCCTATTAGTATTTACAACGCATTTTTTACAAAAACATTTATTTCAATTCTGAAAGAGCGTGTAATCATGGTTATCGGGGTGAGATGGTGTAATACATTCATCAACTGCATCTGGTAAATTGACAATGAATGTGATCGGAATCATCAGATTCATTGGTTTGGATCATCTGCCAAAGAGTGAATGGCGGTGCTTACAGCTCTACTTCTACTTGCTTTGGTTGCTTTTATGGAGGAGAACTAGAGAGAATATGGCCAAATCGCTTCATCAGTCATGTATCATGACAAGAATTGAAAAAGATGAGCGTTCGAAGATATACTTATTAGCTTAGAATCAATATTTATTTGCATTCATATCGCTGGTTAAGCTTTTCCTTTATGCTAAATGGTATATGTGTAATGTCTCAAAACCTATTTTATGCTTATTAAAGGAAACTGTTGAGTTTGGCATGAAAAACAGTATTTCAATCGTTGATGCTACAAACACGCTAAATCAAGCTATTAAACTATGATGTCTGAGAAAAAAGGAATTCAAATTATACATACTTTTCTCTATAAGTATATGTATACGTATGTAAATATGTTTTCAGGTTCGAGTTATGTGTACACAGTTACAAAAATGTAACATTAAAAAATTCTGATTTTAAATGAATTAAAAATAATAAAAATGACTTTCTCTTCTCACCCCACTCGTCTTACCAAAGGAGGTCCTCCAATTGTCCAACAATGTCGAAAATCCATTCCAATACAACATGTCCCCCTGTGAACAGAACAGGTGTCCAGTTCGTATTATGCGTTGATTTGAGTCCAACCTAAATTACATTGCAATCAGCCCTAACGAGTCAATAGCACCAGTATAGGTTGACCACAATGCAAAGTAGGCTGGACAGTAGGAAATTTGTTGGACACGGTCCGTGGGTGGATGGTGGACCACCGCACCAACTTCCAATGCGCTCCTTTCTCCTTTGAATTCTCTTCAGATAAGACTCTGAACAAGAAAGACAAGACTTGTTCACAACTACAGAGAGTTTCTGAGAATAAGATATTATACTAATGCAGTTCCATGATGTATGAATGTAGATCATTTTACTAACTGCAAGTCACTCGAGTCTCCGCCGAGGCGATAGCTTCACCATTTTACATTGTCAACTGTGTGCCTCGTAACCCCTTGGGAAAGCTGGGAAGACTCTTGAGGCGTGGTGCCGCTTACAATATGAGTAAATTTTATCAACCCCTTTTAATTACAACCTTGGGCCGAATGTTAAAAAGAACACTGAAAATCAGATAGGTTAGCTGGATTCGCCTTGGCAAAAAAAGAGCATGCTTCCTGATGCCAAATTTCATAATTCTGATTCGCAAATAGTGCAGCAATGGACTCACAATACTCATCGCATTCTTACACATACCACCTTCTTCTTGGAACCTGCAACATTCTAGGACCAGTGCTTCTGCCACAACGCAATTAAAATGAGCCGTTACCTTCTTTCATATTCGTTCTTAAATATGCACACTACGAGAGAAGATAGCAAATCTTACTGTCTTACATATCCGCCTTACTTATTAAACTTATCCAAACCCTTCCACCCTCGATGAATTAGCAAATTCAGAGATGGTATACATAGGTAATTCATAATTCATGCACATATAATGAAGCCTGTATTGTATACTCGAGCAGTGTCGCAAAGTGAATTAGCTCCGAAAATCAGAATCACATACAACCTACAATTGTACACATCATGCATTATATTGCGTAAAAACTCGAAATCAACTACATTTCATTATACTCTCAGCAAAAAAAAATAGCTGCAGGAAGGGAAAAGACAAGGCAAATCTCTGAAGAAGTCAGATTTCTGCCCATATATGGAAGAAAAAAAGTACAACCGATCGGCCTCATGCTTTCCATGTACACTATATGGAGAAGGCACGCCTCAAGAACAATGTCTGTATTGACATGCATGATGTAATGAGGAGCAGTACAATATCTTTCTTTCTCGCACAGTAGCAATTAAAGTTGGCTCTTGTGCCGTTATGTCACGGTCCCCGAGAGTGACGAAGACGATGATCGTACGACAGGAAGTCTTCCAATCAGATTGAGCGTGACAAAATCACCAAGCTCCTCTCACGGCCTGTGAGTCACGAAGACGAAGAAGGAAGAAGAAGAAGCAAAAAAAAATATATATCAAAGCATCAAAGCTCGAGATTGTCACTTTACTCCATACTCCATATTGCCAATTTGTCGTCACTTTCTTGTGAGTACATATGTATACGCAAAAAAACCTGTAGCTGTTCCTGTTCCCGCACCAACTTAACTGCTCATACCTTGCTTTGCGAATGTACTTATGTACATTGTACATTTAACCTAAAGATAAGGCGGTGAAATGCTTCGTCCCCCGATTCGATTGACAAGGGGTCATCAGGCGAGGGGGGAGAGAGAGGATGCTCTACACTCTGCACACAATCAGTTGCATACACTGAACACGGGGAATTCGGGGATTCGTCAATGAGACATGGATTGGCATTGCACGGTTGACGTGGACGAATTGATTTCCAATATGACTGGAAATATATTAGTTTTTATATTATACAGTATTTAGGGTGAAAAAAAGGTCCGTTGATGCCACGCCCAGGGACGCTATGCCTACTTCGGATGCGGAGCGACGTGGCGTGCCTTGGCTTCCATTTTTCCTCAAGAGGAGTTCGGATCCAGCTCGTCACTCTCAGTTCTGCAAACGAAGCTTGGCCAAATAACGGCGGATATTTTATTTAAATCAGTAGTTTATTAATTTAATTTATTTGTAGCAAAATATTTTGCAGTAATTAATTATTTTGTAGTGCTATTAAAAAGGTAGCTTTGAATTCTGCTATTTTTGATATCTGGATGTCGTGAAAATTCAGAAGCGTTTGGAAATCGCATGCTGTAATCAGTGCTTTTTGCTCAGATGGAAAAGGAAATAGCTAGTAGCCTTAAATCAAGCTCAATCAAAAGATATTTTGAGTTCTAAATAGTTATTTTGTAGTGCTATAAAAAGGAGGCAGCTTAAATTCTGATTCCTTTGATATCTGGATGCCGTGAAAATTCAAAAGCGTTTGGAAATCGTATGTTGTAATCAGTGCTTTTTGCTCAAATGGAAAAGGAAATAGCTAATAGCCTAAAATCAAGCTCAATCAAAAGATGCTTAGAAGTCTAAATAGTTATTTTGTAGTGCTATAAAAAGGAGGCAGCTTTCAAGTCTAATTCTTTTGATATCTGGATGCCGTGAAAATTCAGAAGCGGAGACCTCATATTGCAATCAGTGCTTTTTTGCTCAGATGGAAAAGGAAATAGCTTGTAGCCGTTCTCCAGCTCACTCAAGATACTTAAAGATCTTGGAAAAGCGAGCTAGAAATGATAGATCATGTAATCCGGCAAACATAGCTAAGTAGATTTGCCATTTCTTAGGTCGCTTTTTCAGGATTTTTAATTACGCTGATAGCATCCTCATCGCCACAACGGTTATTTTTTTGGGAACCGGGATTGATTGCCATCTCTTGCAGCGAAGCGTGAGTGCTTATCTATTTCTTCCAGAGTGTTTGAAGGTTGAGCGAGACACAATTCCAATTGGCATACGCTCCTCACAAGATGCGTAAACAACGACTAAATACATAGCAGCAGGGTGGTCGTAAAGCCGTTTTGTAGTGAGCATATTGTGCTGGATACAAGCAAATTTCACTGCAATGCGACTTTATGATCGCTCCGTATAAACCGCAACCGACATATGACTACCGTCCTCATAAATATTCCAGTCATCATCTTGGCATTTCCCCTCAACCCATCATCATCATCACCACCAAAACAGACCTCATGAAATGACCATCTCTGCCGATTTCGTCCGTGTCCATAAACATCGAACAGTCCGAATGGTCATCGTCAGCCCTCGATCTGTTCGACCATTTCGCCCTTTGAAGCAGCCAGCATCACCACTTTATTATGGCAAAAACTCGCGCTGAATTATTCCTATGCACAATTGAAGTAGGGATTTCTTTTTGAAAACGAGTGTTTTAAAAAGAAATTTCTTCTTGGCCTGTGCAAAATGCAGCATGATTAGTTTTAAGCGCAGCCAGGCAGCCTCCTAATCTCATAGCAAGGTTGACTATGCCACGAGTCATGAGTAATGTTGAGTAATGACATGATGACGCCCGCCGTCTCCAACAACGCCACGGACGGAGAAACTTCTCGCAGAATGTATTACGGTGGACCACCAGTCCATATTCACCATTGTACATTGTGCGATAAGTTTTTCTCGTTAAAAGTCTTGGCTCGAGCAAATGTAGGAGCAAGTGGCTACTGGAGACTGGGGGAGAAAGGAGAAAAAAACGCTTTAAACTCTCGCAACTACTGCTCAACTTGCCGATAGACCTAATCTTTGGTTTAATTCCGGTGTCGTGCAACATAGTCGCACCAGATATTTTCCAAAGATTCGGTTCATCGGGTCGCAGCGCAACGTGGTGGTTATGACGGGATTTCTCACAAGATATGGATGCCGGAGTGGAATTCGGAGCCTCTTTAAATTTATGATAATATCTCAAGTATCTCCCTACCTCTCAGATTCAAAGATTATTTTGTGTCGAATCCCCTTCAGTGAAGAGGCAAAAGAAAAACGCAAAGTACTCTTTGAAGCTGTGAGGTGAGGTGGGAAAGTCACGACAGTATTATTATAATGAGTGAGGTGAGGAATCCTCACTGAGGATGACGCTTCAAGGGATGGATGATGGGCAATGGATGTGTGTGTGGAACAAAGACGAGCTCTCTTAATGGTAAGATTCTCAACTTACCCCGGCCAGGATGAAGTTGGGAGCCGCGAGCTGATTTCGCATGCTCAAGGATCTTGCAGTGGACAGTGGACGGAAAATACGCAGGGGGTTTATTATTCAAGTCTCGAATGAGAGAAGAAGGAGGAGGAGAGGTGACGACGGGTAAAAGAGTTTAAAAATATTCAATATCGATAATTAGTTTGTTAGCTGGTGGCAGTCATAAAGGAAGAACTGGGCTGGTTACTGGCACCTCAGTTCTTTCTTCTACGCCGGTAGTTGTAGTCGCTTCATATTATAGTTGTGGTCTAGCTCAGTGGACAACCCTTGTGCTGTATGTGAGTCAAAGTTGGTAAGTGAAACTGTTCCTTAATAATACATTTTATTGAGACATTTCTTCTTCGGCAGGATCATACATAATGTAAACATGTAAAGCCATCATTATGCATCTTCATCATGCATCATTTTACGAGAATGAAATGTCGAGCTCTATTCACGATTAGTGCGTGTGCTGATCTCGCTGAGGGTGTAAAATTAGTGAGTTTTATAATTATCGCAGATTCCGACTGCGTCAATATTAGGTGGAAGGACTACAAAACACGCATATTTTTTTGGAATTAAAATTTTCTGTTGCGAATAATATTTTTATTCATGGCAAAATACATGGCATTTGTACATACTTAAGGCATGTGGGAGTATCCACATCCACAAAGTACTGAATGGCTCGGGGGTGGGCGGTTTCTTCTAGCAACTACTGACTTTGTAGATGCTCCCGTGCCTTGTGAATAATTGTTTCTTGAATAATAATAATTAGGAAGCAATCTATCAATTCTGTTCCTCTGGTTGCAGGTGATTCTGGTCCTGAAACAATCAATTGTCTTCATGATGAGTTCTTCAAATGAAGGAATGGGATTCGTGGGCAAGGCCTCGTCCAGCTCCAGCCAGGCTCTACAGGTCAGAGTGTGCTCAGTTTGCAGTGCAACCGACTCCAAGTATCGGTGCCCAGCGTGTGGCATGCGATAGTAAGTTTTTTTTACTCATAATTTATTTAAAAGTTTAAAATTAGGATGATTGTGATGTGGATTATTTGAAACCAGTGTTCTCCAATTAGCACGTTTTTTAATTAATTAGTAATTGGTAATTACCGTTTCCTCTCAACTAATTAATTAGTTCTTAATTTAATTAGCTAAGATATTTAAATTAAATTTAATTAGCATTTTAATTAGATGAATTTCGCTAATTAAATTTAATTAGTAATTACTAATTAATTTGCTTACTAATTAAAGATTTCAACAATTCGCTGCTTTAAAGATTGTTGGACATTTGAAGTCATTATAGTAACCAAATTTTAAGAATCGAATATGGCTTTACGATTTTAGTAATTTACATAGAGGATGTTTATGACAATATAGAGACGCAATTACTAAACCAAATAAATTAATTTTGATAAAGGTTTGTGTTGGTCCCTTTTTGAATCCATTTTACGCAAAGTTATG
>JAHZMY010003572.1:0-21405 GCA_027743915.1 Seira sanloemensis
CGTGCACTTCGAAGGCCACAAATAGCACTACAAATGACGTAAAAAGAAATCAACGCCAGTCGGCGACCGTTCAGCTGCAATTGAAGGTTTTGCGGCGAGGCATGGAACGCCTCTCTTCTGAGAAGAAAGAGTTGAAGACTGTTTTAAAATTACTTCACGGGTCGGTGATGGACTTGGTAAGTTTCACAACTGATATTAGGCATCTTTCCTTGAGAACCTGTATACTTTGAGTTATGTTATTTTGTCATATCTAGTTAATAATTATTATGGTTCAACTATTTCCAGGAAAAAGAGATTGCCATTGCTAGTAATATGAAGGACATAGCGGAGCGATGCGTTCGGTTCCAAAACGGGGATGACGGTTCGAGTGATGATGATTATGCGGACGAGGAAATGCATGCGTCTTCTTCAACTTCAACCCAGAAAAAGTCCATTTCCGGTGGCGGAACCCTTCCAACAACAACCAACATCAATAAGGACAACCTCTCTCCACCTTCTACCCCTGAATGATGGACTAATGTGGATGGATTTAGTATTTCTGTATGTAACTTAGATTTAAAATAACTCTTTATTGTGTGCGCTTCACCCTGCTTGTACCGGTTTGTTGACACTTATTGTTATCATGTAGTCCTATTAGAATAAAATGATGAATTTTCTGAACTATTAGGAGCCACTTTTTGAATTTCTACTGTTTCAAAAGCACTTTTATTCCGAAATCAAATATCGCGATAATAAAAACATCGTGCAAGTCGGTAACATAAAAAATCTTAGTGAAAGTAGTTTAACATTAAAGTCTGAGATTTGTTGCATAAATACATACATACCTATATTAATCTACAGCTGCACTCGTGTGTGTAGTCTACATAATGTGCAACTTCAGAGGACATTTTAATGTAGCAAAAATGATAATTTATGGCGAATCACATTGTTCGATCTCAAACTGCCTATCCATTTTCTGAAGCACACAAACCACACCGACAGAACGATCAGCAGAGCACTGAGAATCCTGCAAATTAAAAAAAAAGAAATATAAGTTTCTATTCAAATTTTTCCTTAAGATCAAACATGCAAATATCTTTTCGTAGGGAACTCCTTACTCGAAAGAGTCGGCTTTCGTTTTGAGAAAAAGATACTGCCACAAGAATGTCATCATGATATCACAGCTTTTCATCACAGACGTCGACCCAATATGCCCAGTCCTCATTGCAAGAAGGAGGAAAAGTTGGCCGAAAAACGAGAGCACCGCTATTCCAAGCATCATGACAATATCGGGAAGGAGCGTTGGCACTTTAAACACTTCCAAGGTGACAGCGAGTACCCCCGCCTCGAATGAACCCCAGAGACCGAGAATAAGGAGCATTAAGGAGAAATGAACTCTTTCGAGGAGATAGCGGACGCAGATAAGCAACAGAGCGGAGCACAGCATTGACAGGGCCGAGAGAAAAACTCCTTTCTATAAAAAAATAATATAGTTTTAACAATACCTTCACTACATGACTTGGATCTGCACTGGAATTAAAAAATGTTAATGTATAATTGTATTTACCAAGTTTTCCTCGTTCCAGCCGGTGCCACCGAGGAAAGAGGGCTTGCTGATGATGAGAACTCCGAAGCATGTTAAGATGCCAATGAACACTGGAATGACGCCAGACCTATCTTTGCGCAGACAGATTGGAGCAAAGATGGCAGCAAAGACTGGAGCGCAGTATGAGATCACGGAGGTATTGGCGATGGTCATATAGTTCAAGGAGCAGTACCGGAGAATAATGGCTGTTGAACCGAGCACGCCTCTCATCTGCATGAAAAAGATAAAAAAAATATTAGCGTATTATTAATTTTTAAAATGCAGAGTATTTGTTTGTGACTGATGCTGATGAGAGAGTTATCTAGAATTTTTTAGAGTATCTAAAAAAAAATCTCACCAGCAAAGCCATCGCATTGACCGCCTTGTCCATGTCATGAATAGGCCACACACTTCCCAAAATTTTCTGCTTCTTACCCCGCACGATATAAAATAGGGTGAGTGGGATGGAGGGAAGCAGGATCCCCAAATACCTCCAGAACGCGATGCTAACCGGATGATGATCCCTATTCTTGAGAACTTTTGCGAGGAGCAGCGTCAGGGACGAAAATATGGTTGCGGAGAACACGAAAACTAGAGCACAACACAAGTGGATACTGCTCCCATCATAACTCTTCATCATGGACGGAGGTGGCTTGATGACCACCTCAATCTTGTGGCTTTCCTTCACTCCGTCCATCAGCGGAATGAGGCTGGACACGCCCACCGAATGCTTGTCGTTGGAGCTACCATGTCTCGATTTTCCAAAAGGATGACTGTTGTGTCGATGAGTTTCACGCTCCAACTTTGTCTCCACTTCAGGAGAAGGTAATGAATTATTATTGTTATTACTGGGTCGCTTGGAGGAGATCATGGAACTTTTCGTGGCGGGGGGTGAAGACGTCAGTCTGAAATCCGTGCCTACAGTATTGCGCCTTTTACTTCCGGTTGCATGGCGCGCCCCAACGTCTTGACCTATAATGGAGGCGCTTCGCACAGAAAACGAGTCTTGATTCTCTGCATCATCATCTTCATCAGCTTCCACAACCAAACCGTGATCCTTGACTAGTCGCACGCTAACTTTCTCATGTTGGTCAATGGGTCTCGGGATTCGACATTCGACCTTGGAGCTTGAAGAGGATGACCTACTTCTACCCACGTGAGATGGGATTACGCTCGAGTCCTCAACAGACACACTTTTTCTATCGCCGTATTTCACATTCCGACTACAAGTTGGCTGCTCGTCAGAGTATGAGATTGTGGGGTAATCTGATACCGGGTGGAGCACGTCCATTTCACCCATTTCAGTCTTGCTTTTCGGCATGATGACTTTGCTGGAGGATAGCTCAGTAACTTCAAATACCCAAATCAGACTTGATCATCCAAAACTCTCTCCACAATCCACACCGTAAATCAAATCATTTCTTCCATCTTGACTTCAAGGTTTTGTAAATGAACGGTACGCTGTTATCTCTCAAATCATTCTTATTTGCAAAAGTGTACTTATTCACAATGAAACAAAATTTATGAGCAAAACGCCTTTCAGAATGGAACACAGTTTTAACCACGAGACTAGTGGAACAACCCGCTGCCGAATGTGTGCTTTTCTCTAGAATTTCCATTCATGAATCCTAAAAGGTATCGAGGCTTAATAAACTAGGTATTCTCTTTTTTAGGCTCTGCTCTGCACGTGTTCACCTAATGCCAACCTTGTTCATCTTGTTCAGTCTATGACGCTGTTAGATCTCTCTCTCTCTCTACACCGCTGCATCTCCACTTGCACTGCTCACTGACTCTCTCCAGGTCCGAGACTGCTCTGTCTCTTCTTCAAAGTCTAACATGCCTCTTCTTTCCCGAGCTCTAAAGTAATATCCCGTGTAAACACAAAGATTTTTTTCCTCTCCCCTTTTTTCTTAATTTTATGATTTATTGTTTGTCATAGCCTCAAAAAAGACGAGGTAATTACAGGCTCTTGCTAAATAAATTTTTCCATGAGTATAGCGGCTCACTCTCATAAAAACAGGCGTATCGCAGTCGGAGAATAACAACCTGTAAATCTCTATAATTACCTTTAATTAATATACCAAACGGACCAATGCATGCAATCACTCACATGCTTTTCTGTCAATCACACCATCGTGCAC
Organism: Seira sanloemensis; assembly: GCA_027743915.1. NCBI lineage: Eukaryota > Metazoa > Arthropoda > Collembola > Entomobryomorpha > Entomobryidae > Seira > Seira sanloemensis. The sequence goes on from JAHZMY010003572.1 coordinate 3,706, forward strand.
ACATACATACTCCCATTATACCTATGTAATAATAAATGTATACTTTAAAAGTTTTAGCTTCTCTCCGTGACTCTGGCTAAAGTGAGAATAATCCAATCGATCAATGATCTCGTCTCTAGTAGTCTATGAGTTTATATTAGGTAGAGACGCACTATGATGATGGCAGTTAAATGTGTCTCAATCTCAATTTGAAGTGATGACTGACGTTCACCAAATAGACCACTGATTTGCAACAAAGTCGAAAAAATATTGCGAAAAGCAGCTTTTGCCTACCGCGTGCACGTGAAATTTTAAAAGATTTTCCGTAGCAGAAGCTCGATTGTTTACTGATATGCTCTCCCTGATGGAAAGTTTCTAAGAGTTTTATCATAGCTTATTTTTTTCTCTCCCTCTCCTGTACCTAACCTAGGACGACACAGGACAGCGTGACTTTGATTAAATCTGAGGAATACCGTGGCAAGTCACGTAACACTGTTCTGCACACACATACACGCAACAAGTATAGAAGGATTTTTTGCACATCCTATTTTATAGATCCACTTTTTTTCTCATGTCCAGAGACAAAAAAAAAATTTTGTCCGTGGTGGTTCTCTTGTGCACCCTGCGTTAAGAAGTTGAGGCAGAGGTTTGCGCAAAATGTGTGGTGCATACAAACTTGGTTTCTATAAGTCTTTTTTTGTTGCAAAATCCTGTTCCATGCCATATTGCTCGTCGCTTCAACATTCAACTTTGCTCTGGGTAATCTTATCTCCAACTCCAAAATGTGTAATATGATAATGAGAACGTGAACATGTAAAAGTGGATATGTCCATGTCTACTTGCTACGAATAGATGAGTAGAAGTTGCCAGTTTCCAATTCCATGCCTTTTGTGATGCTAAAAGTAATAAAAATGTTTTACGAGTTGAGTCATATTCAGAATAAAGAGTGCTTAATGCTATATAGCCTATATACTACGTGCGCTTTCCACACAAATTTCTTGTGGCTCAAGAGGCGAAAATGTCGTTTCATGAAGTAGCTTTGTTCATTCATATTTTTAACAAATTGAAAAGTATTTTGTTAAATAACGACGAGTGCAAATGCTAAATTCTATACCTATATTCAACATAATGTGTGCAAATGATTGTCCTTTTACCATGCTCGAGTGAAATTAAGAAAGCGGACATTTTGCACATGTCGGCATTCAGCAAGAAGCGTTTTTTGGGCCAACAATTCTTGTCAATTACAAAGGCAAAAATTTGTCTCCATTTCTGAAAATCGAGTTATATCTGCCACATGCCGTCATTTTTTAAGAAAAAATGTTGAGTGACATGGTACGAGCGAGGTGAATAGGGCAAAGACTTGGATGAATGCACCGACCATTTTATATATGCATGTATGTAGCACCATCACTTATGATTTTGAACGAGATTAGAGGAATGAAGAAAGCTCCTACTCCATATTCAATTTCAGTTTTGTAAGTTGTCGATTGGAATCTGAACCGTGAAAAAATGTCAAGAGGAGGATTTGAAGTTATCTTTCAGCTAATGACTCCTACCAGACTCCACAAGTTGCTTTTGGTGAGATGAAAGCTGACATGAGCCAAATTCCATAAAAAAGGAAGGTTGATAAACCAGAGAGACAGAGAGGTAAAAGAAGCGATAATCTTGAGAGAAGTTGCAGGAGCACATATTGCAATTTGCATATTTATGAAGTTGATCCGTCCCCTGTCGTGCTTGCCATGCATAGACAATTGTCGCGTCAAGCTATTTTAAGGAATATATGAATACGCTAGAAAAAAAGACTCGTAAAAAAGTGCAAGCTGGTCCTACAAACTCATACATATACATACATATATATTTTTTGGAATTCCACACGAAACGATTGGAATAATATTATTATCCTTTTAGTTAAAAATTTTTCGTGCTTCGTGAGCTACAGGGACAAATTGACAATTGTATAATATACGATGACATATGCGGTGTTTTATTGCTTTTGACTCTTTTTTTTTGCACCCTTTACTACGAGCATAATAAGCTCAAAGCTCTGAAAAAGCAATTGGTTGAGTCAGCAAAAGGTACATCCGTATCTTAAGAAGAAAAAATGTAGGGCGACCTGGAAATCTATAGCATTAGTGACTACTACTTTAGAACTCGACAATACATGTAACTCATATGAACAAAGAAACGTCAATATTTCTTATGAGTTAGTTATGAGGGGTATGAGTGCACCAGTTCAAAAAGAAAAAAAACTGATTAGGGCAACTGCAATTTAAATGCGCAGTAAGTTGGCGGTTCGTACGTGCTAATGTTAGCTTGACATTGACTGCCTGACATCAATGAACTGATAAAAATCAATCACTTTGTATTTATGCTGGGTTGAAAGATGTTTACAAAAAAATTAATTGGTTTATTTACTCAGTGCATGACGGGGCACTAAGAGTTGCCACTGCGGACTTAATTTACAAGCTAAATTAGTCTAATAAAGGAGAAAAACAACAGGTCTGCATTCGATATCATAACATGAAGACTCCTTCAAAAGAAGACCATCAATTCCAAAAATACCGAACGCTCTAGCGTCAATAAACAAGTCGGAGTTGAATAAAAATGAAAATTATACAACGTGCTTTTGTCAAACAAGTTATAGTCTATTGTGGGAAAGATTACACGTTGCACGTGTTTGGTAAAATTGAAATTTACGTATTCAGAATATACGTATTCGAGAACTCATTCATTATACATAGTTTCTTCTTAATTAAAATTTACCCTTTCATCATTTAAATTATAATGAAATATTTTCTGATAAGAAATTTAATTTGGCATGTCTGATGAATATTACATGGCCAAAAACCCGAAAATTAACAAAACAGAATTCTAAAGTTCAATTCTCAAGCTTATAAGAAAATGAAGCGTAATTTAATTTTTCAACCCATCCAACCAAAGTAATTTCTTAAATACGAAATACAGAGTCAATGTTTTTAAGAGAAACGCAGAGTTGACATAAATATACGATATTGTTAAAATTGCCATTCCATAGCCATAAAAAGTCATTTCATTTTTAACCCAAGTAAGCGCATTACATAAATGCATAGGTAGTTTAGACATATCCATCTCACACGCTGTAGGACAAGCCAGCAATTATTTGCATATTTTTTCAAGGTCATGGTCCATTCAACTCTTCCAACCGTGTATGTAAGGTGAAAGAAAACAGAATAGTTTTTACCGTTCCACCGTAAAGCATTCCCACAATTCCATGCTTAGAGCATATGCTGAATTTGACTTGTTCTACCTCTACACCACATAGATATTTATGTAACTTTTCTCAAACCACACATGGATTTTGCTCTGACATGGCATGATATAAAGGCATTCAAGATTATAAAAATCTGAAATTCTTTGAATTTTTGTAAAAAAAAATTGCAGCTCACTTTATAGCTTGTAATGAATGAAAGAAAATGCAAAGCTTCAGAGATTTTTTTAGAAAGAGACTAATTCTACATCCGTGTATTGTACTTCTTGACGCTGGGAAACTCAATAGCCTACGCGTTAATTTGCATTGCAGTAGATACACATGGATGGCCTTTTGTTTGTTCAATGTTCAAGAATTATTATTTCCCTTTTTGATTGGGAACATGACATAATGTCACACACAATGCACCGTGCACACAATATATGTTGATTGATCAAATTGGTTCAAAACCTAAAATTATACAACTTGTTGAGAGAGATCCATGTAATACATTTTTAATTTCTGCGTATAAGTAGCTACTCCTCTTCAATTTTACCTTTCAAACCCGGGTTTTTATATTTCCTAAATGATGTAACGGACTAATGACAACTTGATACATAATTTGAAGTCCTTTATCTACTTAATCAATCATTTGCTTATCATTCTCTTCATCTTCTCACTAGAAAGCATAGGCACTGCCCTTGAATTTGACAGGAGTAAAAAATCATGTCCACATTTACTGCCATGCGCTTGTCACCAGCCCACATTTCTATTAGAGAGCACGAACAGGTCGCTTGTAATTACTGACCTTTAAAATCATGAAGTTCTATTGTCTCTTTCTACTAGGTTGCGCCTCTGCAATCGCCCTACCCACCGAAAAGACCCGATTCGGGAATGGAGTCTTCTCAGTGAAGCCAAGCAATGAGGACAACGCATTAGTAATCGAGATTGTTCATGGGAGTGTGGATGGTAAACTTTGCACATTTAAATTTCTAAAAAATGATTATATGAAAAATATAAGTAGCGTGATTCATTTTTGGCTGCAGTGGTCCGAGTCCGGGGAAAACTTGGTCTCTCGGTGCCATCTGCTGTAGGAGCGTACACCCAATGTTCGACGGGAAATCCTCTCGACTTCTGCGTAGAATGGGGTGACTACGCCCGTCTCCTCATAACATCAGGTAATGGACCAAGCGGCTGCGGTAGAATCGAGTGGACCTCCTCCTACGCCCGCGAGATTGAAGACTGCTTCGACCTCGAACCCGGTGTTCACTGGTACGGTGGAGGTGAAATGTTCACCCAAATCTGGCCAATTGAAACCCGACCTCGGAAGGAAAGCGTCTACGTCACTGCAGACTCCATGGCTGACAATGAAGGCCAATTTGGCGGTGTCTTGGAGAACTATTGGCTGCTTTCTAACGGGGCCGCAGTCGTCATTGACCCCGACACGCCGTTACATTTCAGTCTGAACAGTACTCGCTCCGATAGAGTTTGCTTCATTGCCAGGGACCAAACCCCATTCACGAAACGTTCTCCTTTAAAGTTCAACTATGAGTGGTGCACCGCATCCGATGTCAAGGAAGCGCATCATGCCGCCATGACCTACTTTGACAAACCAGACGCGATTCCAGATGAGACAATGTTGGTTCGACCGTTGTGGAGCACTTGGGCAGAATACAAGACGGAAGTGAATCAGAGCATTGTGCTCGATTACGCTAGACGGGTTGTCAGCGAAGGCTTTGGGGCTTCGTCCCATATTGAAATTGATGATCATTGGGAGACATGCTATGGACAGGAGGAATTCAACCCTGAGAAGTTTCCGGATCCAAAGGCCATGATTGATGAGATTAAGGCGATGGATATGAGAGTTACAGCTTGGGTTCACCCATTTGTCAATTATGGTGCTTTACAAACTCATGGTCAAATTTAGAACAAATGTATTACGTAAACTGTTTAACATTTTTTTTCTTTTTACATTTTTATAGGATGTCCATTGTTCAATGAGGGCATGGAGCGGGGCTACTTTGTGAAGGATGCGAAAGGCAAGACTGGCATCACTTCCTGGTGGCAAGGAGGCAACTCTGGTATAATTGACGCAACAAACCCCGACGCAGTTGCATGGTGGACCGGGCGACTCCGCAAGCTCCAGCCAGGAAACGGTGGACATCTGCAAGGATGTCTTGGCTCAGAGAGAGAATCACAGAGATAGGATTTTGGAGGCTGCTAGGCAGGCAGTGGCTGACGGGAGCCCGATTAATAGACCCATTTGGTGGGTGGATCCCTTAGATGTCAACACCTTTACCATTGACAACGGTTTGTAAACATCATTATGTGTCTCAAAATGCAATTGGCATAATTTGTTATGATTTTGGGGCTATAAATATAAATTTCATTTTTACAGCATATATGCTCGGAGATACCATTCTTGTAGCACCTGTCGTTGAGCAGGGAGCGGTGTCACGAGACATTTACTTGCCAAGAGGAACCTGGACATCGGGAACAAACTCTTCAGAAACCTACACGGGACCTCGATGGCTCCGAAGCTACCCGACGCCTTTGAATGTTGTCCCGTTCTTCATTAAAGATGCTTGAAGATTAGCATATTATTGAACTTTGACAATTTAATAAATAATTACTCGACATGTTTTGCTCCAGAGTCAAATTCTTAAACCATCTTCAATTTATTTTAATCGTGCACCAACTTTTGGTTTTTGACAAATGACAAAAACTGTTATTATGTAACCTGCCAATCATTGTGTATCACCGATTCATTAGATAATCTCATTAAAATATCGCCAGTCATTTCATTGTCACTTGTCTGCTTTTTTCAAAAATTCCAAACTGCAGTAATATTGTAAGGGCAAATAAAATCATGCTCCCGTTTGTCACTTAACTTGATTGATGATGATAAGGTCTAATTGTTTGAAGTGTTTTTTTTCATATTTTAATTCCCGTTTCTCGTCGCTCGGGTTGCTTTTAAGGCTGCTGAATTCAGATGTAAAAGGAAGTTCCCAATCATCGGTATATTTTTTATCCTGGATATCATAGAAAAATGGCAAGTTTCCAGTGGTCAATCCCACTTTTGGCATTTCTTTTCATACAATGTAACACGCTGACTTCCAAGAGCATTGGAGGTGATCACGTGTTTGACATCGCCATTGGCAAAAATGCGGCCAAGAGTGAGCACACTCATGGAGTCTCCAATGGAATTGAATTGACCTTAGGCCCAAACCAAAATTCAGGTATCTCATTTTCAACGAAAACCCAGTGATAACGTATGTTTTTAATGTAAATTACTCCTAATTATTTAATTTCTTCCCAAGTATTCACTGGCATTATTGGTCTGAGTCTGCCCGAGTCCATTGGCTTGCCAAGTTTGTGTGATGACGCACCGCCCGGAGGTGTCTGCATGGCTTACGGAGACTACGCCAAGGTGGTAATTACTCCAGAAAGTGGTGGCTCATGTGAGAGGATTGAGTGGACCTCAGATTATGCGAGACGGTTGGATGATTGCTACGACATCTTCCCCGGACTTCATTGGTATGGCGGCGGAGAGACCTACTCTCAGCGGTGGCCTATCGAAGTTCAATCTCGGGACGAATCCCCCTTCATCACTGGGGACCACTTAAACAATGGCTCATTTTTTGCCGGTGGCGTCCTCGAAAAGTACTGGCTCGTTTCTAATGGAGTTGGCTTCTTTGTTGACGATGACATTCCTCTCCATTTCAGTACGTCCTTGCATAAATAATACAAATATGAGTTAATTTGCTAATTTAAAATTAAAATAATTACTCTAGGTCTGAAGTCGGATGAAAATAAGGGGCAGGTCTGTCTGACTTCGAAGGACGATCATCCTTACACGGTCCGATCCCCTCTCACTTTGAAATACTCGGTTTGCATTGCGGATAATATACTGGAGGCGCACAAGAAGGTGGCCAACAACTTTTTCAGGAAGCCAAATAGCATTCCTGCTGAACAAATGCTTGTCAAACCATTGTGGTCCACCTGGGCTCAGTACCATGCCGCTGTCAACCAATCAATTGTTCTCGATTTCTCTCGGAGGGTGGTGAGCGAAGGATTTTCCGAATCCTCGCACATTGAAATTGACGACAACTGGGAATCCTGCTACGGAGAGGAGACCTTCAACCAAGATAAGTTCCCTGACGCCAAGGCGATGGTGGATGAGATCAAGCAGATGAACTTGAATGTAACCGTTTGGGTGCATCCATTTGTCAACTTTAGTAAGATTTTAATCTAAATTACTCAATTTTCAACCATTACAACTGAGCAAGCTGAAGATAGTTTCAAATTTTGTGTGTCAGATTGCCCCTTGTTCCAAGAAGGTCTTAACAGAGGATACTTTGTGAAGGACGTCAAGGGAAAAACTGGCCTTGCCTCTTGGTGGGCCGGATCGACAGCGGGTGCCATTGACGTCACTAACCCAGAGGCAGTTGAGTGGTGGCAAAATCGACTCCGTCGTCTACAACAGGAGACTGGAGTTGACTCTTTCAAATTCGATGCCGGTGAAACAAATTGGCTTCCATATCATCCGAGGGCGGCCAATGGAAACAATGATTTGATGCCCAACTTGTACACGACCAAATTTGTTGAGGCAGTTTCTGCTTTTGGGGGGCTAATTGAGACGAGAACAGCGCATCGAAATCATGTGAGAAACTTAAAATGAACAAATCCATCCTTTTACTCTATCTAATTTCCTTTATTAAATTCTGTATTAGGACAAGGGAATTTTTATCCGAATGATGGACAAAGACTCGTCCTGGTCCTATGGGAACGGGTTGAGGTCCATGATTCCAACTCTTCTTCATTTTGGACTGCTCGGCTACCCCTTTGTGCTTCCGGATATGATTGGTGGAAATGCTTATGGTGGCCGACCAAGCAAGGAGCTGTATGTGAGGTGGATGCAAGCCAACGTTTTGATGCCTGCCGTGCAGATTTCAATTGTGCCTTGGGACTTTGACGACGAAGTAAGTGACATTTTTGTTAAGCAAATAAAGTTTTTAAACATTGCATCAATACAAATAATACAATCTTTCATAGACAGTTGAGCTGACAAAGCAAGTTTTAACGTTGCGAAACGCCCTTGCCGCTGAAATCCTCTCAGCCGCTAGACAAGCCACTGTTGACGGAAGTCCAATGAACAAGCCCTTGTGGTACCTGGATCCCACTGACCGGGAAACTTTCACCATTGACTCAGGTTTGAATCATTATAAAAAGTCGCCAGCATGTTTGTAATTTCTCAAATAGCATTTCATTCTTGTAGAGTATACTTTGGGAGACGATATAATCGTGGCGCCAATTCTCGATGAGGGGGCAACCAAGCGAGACGTCTACCTTCCCAGGGGCGACTGGGTAAGATATCCGAATGGTGAGCAGGTCCACCAGGGACCAGTTTGGTTGAGGGACTATGATGTGCCAATTAATTCTATCCCAATATTCATAAGGAATACTGCGAGCAAATGAAATGTTTGCGCCCTCTAGACTGATAAAAATTGGTTGATGATGAATAAAAAGTGCATGTACCTATTTCAGATGAGTTTCTTTTTATTTCAAAATTGTGCACACAATATTTACATACGACTTTGACTGTACATGTAATATGTGAGTTACATAATGTGACTTTAAACTGATCATCCATTAAAAGCACCGTGGGAACCCAATTTTCCGTTATATTACTGTAATACGCCATCAGAATTTATTAGTTTCCCAAAGTTTGTCTTAGCCAAAATTAGGAAAGCCAACATATTTTTGCAAAACTTACTGAATATTTTTGTCATATAATCAATTTTAAGAGTAACTTTATAACTTCATAAGAATTTTACTTTAACATATTCTTCGCCCTAATGATGCCACTTATTTTCCAACAGCAAGAGGTCTATAAAGCGACCCACAGAATATTCAAAAAACTTTAACGGCGTATGCTTTTCAATAAAGTTACTAGCCCCAAATGCTATTTTTAAAGGAGCGCATGATACCGCATATCTCCGACTGTACGGATCTCGAGCAATCCATAGCTTTCCCCTAGCCCTTTTCAAAATCTCTTGCGACATCACATGAATAGATCCCGCGAAACCATAGACGACCAACACAAATACGGTCACCTCACTGAGCATAATGACCACTCCTATTTTTACTGGCACGGAGACCTGCGAGATGGGTGCTCGTGTGACCATGTAAGCCCAGCAGGTTTGAGCCGAAGTCATGGTAAAGAGGAGGACGAACAGTACGTCGCCATGCGACACGTTGAATAGGCGATTGGAAGCCTGCAGCATTCTGTACAGATTGGGCTGGAATGTCGCCTTGGAGTTGAGGGTCCTTCATTATATGCAAAACTCATGAACTAGCTCCTGACTCAAAGTTTTTCATACAGACATAAAGAAATGAAGGCCTACCTGTTGAACGCCTGCAGCATTGATAGTTGTGAGAAGAAGCCTATATTCATATGCGTCATGACGGTGAAGCCAACCGTTAGGGCTGATTTGTACACAAGACACGAAGCAAGGGATGTGATGGCAACCTCCGCCCACTTCTTGTAGCCTACCAAGTCTTCGGACCTGCAGTGAGGCGCGACCGCCGCAAAGAAATTGATTGGAAAGCAAGGCATGATGAAGCAACCCGCAGAGAAGATGACGGGCACGAGGGTCGCGCTGATGCGGAATCCGGAGACGAACACGTTTACGAACCTCTTTCGGTTCAAGATGACACCTATATATGTATATGTATATTATGAATGTTTGAAATAACTTTAATTACGCCTTTGTTTTATATTTCTTTTAAAATTTACCCCGAGTTTGGAAGTATCTTTCAATGTCCCTGACTCCATTGAGGAAATGGGCAATTTCTTCCGCATTCCTTGACAGAGAAACTAAATGGTGGCTTCCCACGACCGGATACGCAATGGCTGTAACTCCATAGGCGACTTTGATTATTTTTTGCTTTTCTGCAAAGTACACCACGGAATGAAGGGTGAGCACGGTGAAGATTTGAAGAAAGGCAAAGGTAAACTTCCAATAATAGCTGTCTTTGCGCACTTCAACCTTTTCCTTCTCGCTATTCCACGTCAGGAGTATTCCAGGAATGACGGAGCCATCTTTATGAATTCCAATGGGAAACTTTAGAATGCTTGAACATTCTGGAGCTGCCATATTTGACTTGAGAAATTGGTCTTGCAAAAACAAGTGTTGAATAGGAAATAGAAAGTTATAAATGAGCAGAGCTTTTCCGACTTTAATCAAAATGGACTTTTAATTAGAGTTCTATTGCAAAAGCTGTGAAAATAAATGAGTTTGAACCAACACCTCCTTCGACGTTGTTTTGCTGGATCTAAAATACGACTTGCATTTGCTGCTTGCTACATTTCTCATACGTGTACAAATGTAAGCATGTATTTTAAGTATTGGTTGATGTGGTTACATGTAAGTCGGATCGTCCCAATCGATGTCGAATAGAATTTATATAAAATTTAATTTATAATAAGTTAATTCTGAATGTGAGCGAGAGAGGTTTTATCGGAATTATAAAATTCTTAAAAACGTTATATAAAATTATATATGTAAAACTTTATATAAAGTTGATATAAGTAGATTTAGGTGTCCAAAATTGACTAGTATATTGACGCCAAGTTTTATGCTGCTTACAATCCTTACTTTTCCTTAAAACTTCAATAATGAACGATAAATCCTGACATTAAACATTTCGAATGCTCATGAATCTGTATCAGGCTGGGTTGCAAGAGAAACACAGGCATGTAATCTCTGATCAGACATGCATAAACCGTTTCTAGGTAATCAAAAATGAATCTTGCTCATGCTCTCATAAATACAGACCCAAATAAATAAATACGACCCAAACAAAATGTCACAACAATTATTGCCATAATTTTAAAACTACTGCTGGAATAACGTTCTATACTTGAACAATTATTTTATTATCTTCATAATTTCAAGTACTAAAATGGCAATGTTCTTTTAGCAAATTACATGAGTGCGGTATAATTTTTACGTATCGCAAAAACAGAGTTAAAAGAGACTTTTATTATAATATCCTTTTAATCTTCATTTCCCCGACTCCTCTTTAACATGTATTCATCCAATGTCTTCACACTCTCAAAGCGTTCGACTCTGTCCAGTCCCACATTTTTCATCGTCTTCAGCCACTCTTCCCGAAATCCGAGAAAGACCAACATTTTCCCCGTTTTCTTTAAAGCCTTCACGAGAGAGCTTAATGCACTGGCGGAGGTGTAATCTAGGGCAATCATGCTTCTACAATCTAGAGCAATCACCTTAATTTCAGGATACCTCAAAGCCAGCTTGTTGATCTTTGTTCTTATTGCATCCACGCTGGGAAATAGGAAGCCTTGCTCTGGCTTAACCAAATGATAAGCTCGCGCGTGTATCATTGGGGAGCATGTTGTTGCCGTACTGATGCTGTCACCTTCCGTCTCTGGTGTCATTTGCATTGGAGTCATTATCGGCTTCTGTTCCGATGCTGAGTCCACGTTCACGATTGACGTGTCAATGAAAGGACGAACAGGACGGATAAAGTAGAGAGCGAGGCTGGTGCCGACGCCGATGATTATGCCGTACTCCATGCCCAAGAAAAGGGACGACAGGAAGGTAATGAGGCAGGTAAGTACGTCCAACTCTGGGGATAATTAAATTAAGAAAAGTTGGAAAAATCCGGTTGCATCTTCATTTTTGGCAGCACAATAAGTACTTTAGAAATCCATAATCGATGATTTCTTGGACGTAATTGATGATGGAATCGACATGGATAATAATTGATAGAAATTGTTTTTAAATTTGAAATGTCACTCCAATAATGAGTGATTGATTGAACTCACTTGAGACTCTCCACATGGGCAAGATCGTTTCATATTCAATCATGGGTAGCACAGCGCACAAAATCACCGCGGCTAAGCTGGCCTTTGGAATGTAGGCAAACCACTTTGTCAGAAAACTCAACGCAAATATGACCAGCAAACCTAAAAAAATCACATCAAATGTTTCAAATTAAGAGTACCTTGTACATTAAGCTTTTCATAAAACGTTTTAACCGCACCCGTAAAAATTCCTCCAATTGGGCTTTTCACTCCACTAGCTTCATTCACCGCCGACCTGGTAAACGACCCTGCCGTGGGCAACGCACTAAAGAAACTAGCACAAATGTGCGACACTCCCAAAGCAATCATTTCCTGCGTCGCGTCAATACTTTGCCCACTCCCAAACGCCTTGGCAATTGCCACATTCTGTAGAATTGAGATGACCGCAATCATCAACGGGGCTGTGCTCAGTTCACCCCAAGTCTCCCAAAATGTCAAAGTCGCGTTTGACCTGTGAGCGGAATCACCTTCATCAAAAACTTTTACGAAAGTCGTTTCGTTCCCCTTTGAGTCAAACCAATCAGGTAACTCAAACTGTGGCGGCTTCACTGGCGGAAATCCTGACTTGACTTCGCCCGTCAATGCAAAAGGTGGGCTGTTTAACGAGGCAGCCAGTACAGAGCAGAAGATAACCACTATCGCATTCCTGCCGATATTCAAGATCCACAAGATTTTGGCAAAGATGCGTCCAGATCTGACATTTAAATCAGGCTTTACATACTCCTTCAGATTCTGCAATCAATTATTCCTCACTTGAATTTCGTGTCTTCAAATTTGTAATGTGAAGGATTTAAATTACGAACCTTCATGAGCAAGAGTGCAATGACGCATCCAAAGCCCAGGCAAGTATCACCGGCCTTTGTTGTCTTAATATTCTCAATGGCGGTCTTCACATATCCAATAAATCCCTCTCCTTTCGGCCCAGTTAGTCCCAAGAAGCTCCTCAGTTGAGAAGAGCATATTGTCAATGAGGCACCGCCTACAAAGCCTATTGTCACCGGGTCGGAAATGAGACTGACCACAGCGCCCAACTTCAACAGTCCCATGATGAACTGTATTATTCCCACCCAGAAACCGACTAGAACGACGCATGAGGGAAAGTCAGAGCCACATGTCTCATACACAAGTAGTTCCATGAGAGCTGTCGGCCCTATCGTCATTTGGCGACACGAGCCGAGGAAGATGTAGACAAAGCATGAGATGAACGACGAATACAGGCCGTACTGAAATTTTAAATAAATGATACATAAGTACTTAAGTACTTTGGCTTTTACAAATGTCTATGAGGCTTCTTACTTCCGGTGTCAACCCAGCCACATTTGCATATGCCATACTCTGAGGAATGGCAGTGAGACCGACCGTCACTCCGGAAATGGCGTCGGGCACAAGGTCCGATTTGGGTCTGTAGTTTGGAAGCCATTTCAAAATAGGAAGTCGTTTCTTTATGTAAGTTTGACAGGAAAATCTAGAGTTCTCACTGTCTCCCGAGGGGTTCATGGAGCCTTCATTGTTTCGAGACGATGATGTTCCTGCAGTTGTGCTCAGTGTTGTTGTGGGTTTTGTGATCTCTAGAACTGTCTCCGGAGAAGCAACAAGTATAGCCACATCTGTAGAGTCTTGTGAAGGAGAGGGATCCATGTCTGGATGAGATCTTGTTTATGGTCTGGCAACCAACATGTGACTGAATCCCAAACTCTGATGATGTACTTGGACATTACAGTAAATTCCATGAAACCGTAAAAATGGGCTGCATACAAAGTGAGTTAATATTAAAAGATATTGCATGTTTTCAGCTCTATAAGCCAAGTGAGACGGAGAGGGTCTTCCTCTTGACTGGGACAAAAAGCATTGGGCCAGCAAAGCGTGAGAATGAGAACATGTCATGCAGTCACAAAAAAGAACCTTGATGATGAGCGACTCTTTTTGTCCAGTTCAATTTAGTTTCAAGTTTTAAACATGTCCACATTGTTGCTCGAAAAGATAAGCTGCTGAATATGAATGAGCTTATAAAAATGAATGAAATTTCTGAGGAAGTCAGGTCTAGGTATTTTAGACAATTAAGCGGATGTATGCAATTTTACAGCCAGGTTGAAGTTTTGTAATTAAAAAAGGTTTGCTGAGACAGTTGCATGATTGTTTTTATGAATGGATAAAACAGGCCATATTTTGCTGTTGTAGAGACCATTCAAAAAATCATTTAATCCAAAAGTAAATGTCAAAGCAGATCTGTTTTTACATACTTTAATATTCTATGGTTGGCATTTTGTCCAGGAAACTTTTTTCCACAAGAATAATTTCGCCTTATTAGCTCGTAAGATTATTATAAGATATTGTTCAAAATCTTTTTGCAAATCTTTAGACGACACATTTTAGATTGTCAAAAAATTATCTGTCCAACATATTTAAATTTGAGAAACATTTTAAAACTATGCTTAAAATAGCTATTAGCAAGGTATGCAAACTGGGATTTGGTTTTAAAACTCAAGATTAGAGTATAATGATAATGATTTTCATGAACAAATGGACGTTTAAATTCTTTTAAGTTTTGGACAAGTGGTAAAAAATAACGACGATGACAGGCGGCTTTTCGGAGTTTACATTGGCTGTCAGTAAAGTAAAGCCTTGAAAGTAAACACTTAAGGGCAGAAATAATAAAAAGTATGTTTGATGAGTCTGAAAAAAAGATGATAATGATGATGACGATAGGACTTTTGAGATTATGTACAAATACTATCATACATATGTGATTAATGCAGACTCTTTCATCCAACTCAGAGGAATTTTTTTTGAAGTTGGTCACGTAGGTCTACGTTGATTGTATAGCAGATGAAAATGTGATCAATAATTCTATGTAACTTGTCGAGTGGACAAACAAAACTTGTAAACTTGGTCTGAAAAGATGCTATAAACTTTTATTATCTTCAGTTGTGGTAACCACTTGCATTGGAATTGCAGACGTATTCAACTTAATCCAAAATGGAAAATGTCACATTTTGTCATTGTCATTGTATTTTTTGCCTACATGGGTGTTTTAGCCCAAAGTATGAGAGCAATGTTAACCAGAAATTTATGCATGCTTTTAAACATCAAAACATTTGATTTCTTGCTTCATGTGAAGAGCTGTTGCTGTATTTGGAAATCTGTTTTCCGTAATTCAGATTCATACATTCAAACTATCTAACATCATTCAAAATTGTTGTGTCAAATTTATTTCTTCAAAACTATATTGGTGGAAATATTTGCAAATATCGCTACTTCCACAATTTTTATGATATACATATACGTTAGCCCCAGTTAGCCCGTTGGTATTTTTATTGGGTAACGATTTTTTAAATCAGCAGAAAAACTGACAAGAAAATACATTTCTTGTAACCCTTAAGAGATTGGGCGTTTACTGAGCAGCACGAGTTATACATACATTGATCATTATCATATTCTAGGATCACAAATCAACGCAATTCGTTTGTCAATGGTTAATGTTCCGAAATAATTAAGCAGGAAAAAATGATTAAATTGAAGAATTTAAGGCTTAATTTTTACATACTGAAGATTGCAGCGAACTAATAAAGTAACATAATATTATATTATAATGACTTTTGCTTGCATATTGTATCAAATATTGTCTCAGCGTTTGCCATCTATCAGTAGTTTAAGATATCGGTTCATACTTAATTGTACTACCAGCGCATAGACCGTGTGTAGCGGATAGCAGGGGAATTTTCTTTTCTCCGAATTCAACGTATAAAACATTTGTACATGACTATAGTACCTACACCAATATATTTTGCTAGGAATGTTTCTTGGAAGAATGGCAAATGATTCAATCATTAGCAGTTAGCATATAATGACTACAATGCAAGTTTAACCGAACGGTTACGATTCATACATTGCTATGCTTTGTATATATATACTGACTGTAACCAATAAATGGGTCGTTAAAACTAAAGTCGGCAAATAATTTTACAACTTTCTATTGTAATGGTTATATATTACCTACCTATTTCATCATATAATTATACAAATATTAATGTGGTATTACATTCCAATCTGATGTTTTATACTCTACACTGATACGTGTAGTATTGGCTCCGTGCCAGCCTGTGACGTCTCCCAGTCCGCCATCTTGTCGTCCTCCATTGTGGCAACTTTCATTTTGCTTCACTTGCCTTCAAATTAAAAGCTTTGTCAATTCGCTATCAACATATTTTTAAGCGAAATTAACTAATCATTTTGAATTGAAAATGGGAGGTGTACCGAAACACGAAATGATTGGTTTGATTAAGAGGCAGCTCGTTGTGCTAATCCATTCGCACCGCTGCCAAATCAAAGAAGGTCCAGTTCCAAAGGTATTACAATTTGGCTAAATATTCAATTGTATTTCCCAAAGCAAATATTTCACCCAAAATTATTTTTGGAGCAGTGTAATCTGCCTCACTGTAGGCAGATGAAAGAGGTCTTGAACCATATTCAAACTTGCAACAATGGGCGACACTGTCCGACTGCGTGCTGCTATTCTTCAAGAAAAATCGTGGGGCACTGGAATACGTGCCAGAAGCAAGAGTGCGTCGTGTGCAAACCAATTAGGGACAAACTCGATGAGGTCCAGTGGGGCCGACGTAACTGCGCACCGGGAGCATGAATCATGAAGAAGAAGTCACCGGAAGAAAGAAGTTTGCGAATCTGAAATGTCTGTCGGGTTAAGAATCAATAAATGAATTCAAAAGCAATGTTTTTGCAGTTCTTTTAACAATCTTACAGAAACGATTTTTTACGTATATTTTTTGAGTTAATTTTTTTATATGCACACACAACTGTACTTGAACATACCAATTTTTTTTCAATATTTTGCATACAGGCTTGATACTTTACCGCCACTTTAACTACTACTATTTACAAATACTTTAAAAACCATAATTATTATAGGTTAGGTAAAGGTTGTGGAATGACTAGCGATTGACATAGTTGAAGGTGTATTAATAATTGAGCCCGGGAATTTTATCGTTTTACATAATTACTTCTCAAATTCCCCAAAATACAAAAAAGGCATAAAATCAATCAATTTTAAAATCAGTTTTTAAAACCAGAGATCAAATGTACAAGACAAATTATTTCAACACATACTTCAAATAAGCTACCTATAATAATGCATAAATTTTATTAACAGGACAGCCATTATTGCACTAATTTTGGAGTCGACCGCTTTTTCGACTATAAAAAGGGAAAGTCATGTGTCATTTCATTTTGACGTTTCAAGCTGTCAGGATTGACGAATTACGAAATCAACGTCATTTTTGATTTTGAAAAATCAATATTGAAACAGCTTTAATCGGATTGATGAAAGTAAGCAAACGCTTTATATACATATCAAAATTGAAGGTATGGCAGATACACCTGTTTCAATAAGGAATCCTGGGATCGAAATTGTCTTAGTGTGATGAGTACACGGAACTAGAGCTATTTGAAATCTGGACCTGAAACTTTACTTTATTTAATGATACACAAAAACTGACATTCGATGCAAACTCCGTTTCATTGCCATATGCCTATAAAAGGCAAATGCCAGTCTCAAACATTGCATCTCTCTTGGCCGAACTGAACC
>JAHZMY010003573.1:0-13071 GCA_027743915.1 Seira sanloemensis
TAAAGTCGATGGTAAATCGATGAATGGCCGTAAGGTAGCCGCTTTGAGAATTTGTCACCAAAGTCGGTCCTTCACTATTTTCTGCTTGCAGGGTTTATTGAATACATGTAAGAGCGATTACAACTATCTAATTTTTGAGTATAAGAGAACATACAGAGAATAAATTGGTAAATTGTAAAACTGTTCTGATCCAATATGTAATATCAAGTTTTTTAAATGAATGCATCAATTTTCCATGATAACTTTACAAGAACAGGCACCAAAACGCTAGGCGAAATCACGTAACTTGGATTTGTGGCAGCAAACGCATGTTAAGTAGGTATACGCAAAACAATAATATTTATTTATTGTAGTCCAAACTAATGGCATAATTGAATTTAGATGCTGATAATATCATTGCATTTTACATTTTCTCTGAGATCCAGGCTGAGTGACACTCTCATCCAGTTGTAGCACCATAAAGCCCTAGTCCATTTCTCAAGGCTATACATCGTGACTCCGGCCCAGCGTGAATGACACTTCGGCTTGTTTTGGGAACACTCAGAGTTAGAAGTAAGATTACGTGTTACGACATCACTTTTGTCCGGCGTCAGTGACACTCACGTCCGGCGTTAGTCACACGCACGTTCAGTGCCAATGACGCTCTCGGCCGGCTTCAGTGACACTCACGTACGGCGTTAGTTTCGCTGACCTCTGGAACATTTCTTAGGGCGGCTTCCCCGACAACACTCTCTTCCTGCATGAGTGACACTTTCGTCTAGAGTTAGTTCTTTTTGAACCAGGAACCTGTCTTTAGGGTCAACCGACAAGACTCTCGTCCAGCCTGAGTGACACTGTCGTCCGGCGTTAGTGGACACTCTCTTCCGATGTTACTTGCGTTAAGCCCTAGTGCATTTTATAAGGCTTCCTCGGCACGACTCCAGTGCAGCCTGAGTGACACTCGTGTCCGGCGTTAGTGATACTCACGTTACGCGCCAGTGACGCTTTTGTCCGGCTACAGTTTTGTTAACCCCTTGTTAATTTCATAAAGCTCCCCGGCACTCATGTCCAGCCTGAGTGACACTTTTGTCTGGCATTAGTTCAATATTGCCTGAGACCGTGAAGTAAGGGTTTACCGACATGACTCTGGTCCGGCCCGAGTGTCACTCGTTCACAAAAATATTAGTTTGTTCTAGTTTGAGTAGCAGTAGTGCTCTACAGGAAGATACAATTGGCATGACTGTCGGCCGGCTTCAGTGTCACGTACGTCTTCGCTTCCGGCGTAGCGTAAATGATACTGACGCTTGCTTTGGTGGTCAAAAGTAGGATAAGCGTGAGCGGCACTCTCGCCCAGCGTGAGTGAAATCGTTGTTCGGCGTTAATTCCGTGAAGCCCTGATACCAAGGCTGTCTCGACAAGACTCTGGTCCAGCCTGGCTGGCACTCTCGTCCAGAGTTGTACTCCCACATAGCACTAGTACGTACCTCAAGACTTCACCTTCGTGACTCCGGCCCGGCGTGAATGACACTCACGCTTGCTTTGGGTACAGACAGTCAGGAGAAAGATTAAGTGTTAATAATTCGCTCTCTTCTGGCAATATTGCCTCTCACGTTCAGCGCCAGTGACGCTCTCGTCCGGCGTCATTGACACTCACGTTCAGCGCCAGTGACGCTTTTGTCCGGCGTCAGTGAAAATTTGTCCGACGTTTGTTTTTTCAACCCCAGGTACATCTTTAAGACTTTCCCACCAACACTCTCGTCCAGCATGAGTGACATTTTCGTATAGAGTTAGTTCTTTTTGAACCAGGAACCTGTCCTTAGGGTCTACCGACAAGACTCTCGTTTAGCCTGAGTGACACTGCTGTCCGGCGTTAATGACACTCACGTTACGCGCCAGTGACACTCTCGTCCGGCTATAGTTTTGTTAACCGCTTGTAAATTTCTTAAAGCTTCTATGTCCAGCATGAGTGACACTTTCGACTAGCATTAGTTCAATATTGCTTAGGAACGTGTCGTAAGGATTTAATGACATGACTCTCGTCCAGCCCGAGTGACACTCCCGTTCACAAAAATATTAGTTTGTGCTAGCTTGAGTAGCAGTAGTGCTTTACAGGAAGATACAATTGGCATGACTGTCGGCCGGCGTCAGTGTCACAAAAGTTTTTTCAGGAACAGTGGGGCTACAGTTTACATAGTGGGATACAAAAACGTCAGGCAGTATGCAGTATGTCCAATGGTCCGTAAGGTACCCAATGGAACGGTTTACGTATGGAAACAAGTAAAGGAAGGTTTACGTATGACGGATAGGGAGAAATTTGCCGCGTTTTCTTAAGACAAGTTTAAACTTGAAAGTTGGGGTGAATATTGTTGAGGGTTAAAATAAGTTGGCGCGAAATTTAGTAAAAACTATCTAAACAATGTATTACGATTTTCAGGATGCTGCTTGCTGCTGCTAAAATTGCATTTAGAGTTACTATGATACTATTGTTTTGAAAACAACCATAAAATCAGGAAAATTTTTTGTCCTCCACGTCATTCTTGTTTTGGAATTCTGGTTTACCAGAGAAGTGTTTTGTGCACTGGGAAAAAAATTAAAATTTATTTTGGACAACGACGTGATTGGAACTGTAGTTATTGACATTTCACAATGAATTTTTCTGACGGTGAAAACAAGTGCCAGGAAGTGCTGGTAGACGACGAGTCTCCGGAGTCAACTTCAAGGTAAGTGCTTTTTTATTCATTGGTTTGTAATATTTGTAAACTTTTGGTAGGTAAAATTAGGAAAGATTAGACAAAGACGACAATAGTCTTGGCGAGAGTGAGTGGCAGTCTCGTTTTTAACTTTTGTCAGGTCTTTCAGGAAATATTCAATCACCAAATTGTTCAGTAAAAGGATACGCAATAAATGATGTCGAGTCCGTTATTACCGTTTTAGTAAAGCTCGACGCAAGTTGCGCTCACGTTCGGCGTAAACCAAAAAGTAGATTTTTGTAGGTTGGAAGACAAAACTGCCGTCGGACGTGAGTGTCGTTCACATTTTACCAAACGATTGCCACGCACATCGACAGTAGCTCAGTCGACAGTTTATGTCTTTGATGAGGTGAATAGTGAGTAGCATTCACGTTAGAATTTTCGACGCATTACTTTGACCTTAGACTTGATATTTCAGATATTTCACGGCACACCTTATTAAGACGAAAACGTTAGCTACACATATCATAATGCTGTCGACATTAGCATTTGGTACCTTTTACGACGGAAGCTGTAACGTTATTGATAAAAACCATGCTAGTATTTTGCTTTTTGTGCTCAACTACAGTGCTACCCACGCTCGCCGTCAGTTTGGTGACGGTTTTTGACCCGCATCAGACACCAGTGACGGCAAACGTGAGTGACAGTCTCGCTTATTCGTTCTTAGAGTCACTCTCTCTAAAGTCCAGAGTCAAATTTTTAGGCACTGTTACGTAGGTCTTATTAAGCAGGAAAGCATGATAGTTCCAACTATGCTGGACAGGCTGGCTGCTAACGTCCGTCGCCACTGTAGTTTTAAAATTTTTGAGCCTCTTGGGTCACCAGTGATGGCAAACGTGAGTGACAGTCTCGCTCATTCGTTCTCAGAGTCACTCGTTCTAAAGTCGAAACTCAAATTTCTACGCACTGTTACATAGGTCTGATTTAGCAAGAAAGCATGACAGATCCAACTATGCTGGACAAACGCGCTGCTTACGTCCGTCGCCACTGTAGTTTTAAATTTTTTGAGCCTCTTGGGTCACCAGTGACGGCGAACGTGAGCGACACTCTCGCCAATTTATTAAAACGAAAGACTGAAAGGCGACTTATGGTATTGAACATCAACTGATTGTTTATTCATAAACAATATTAATTTTTTGCAGTTCCGATCCTGAGGAAGAGGAAGATGAAGATGACACCCTCAAGGATGTAAAGGATCCGAAAGTTTTGCCTTGTAAGGCGTTTGAAAGTTATCGACCCGCATATAGTAAGTGATATTTTGATTACTGCAAAACGTTAGCAGCCTTGACTAATTAACTAAGAGATTTTATATGCATAATTTGTTTTAGTCGATTGTGGATCACCCCACCCTACCCGCTTATGTGAAGGAGCGTCGTTGGCAAGTGTCCACCCACCGCCAATTACTTATGTTCCCAAAATGAGAAAGGAAATTTACTCGGAGTCCCCCGGTGCACCACGGCCGATAATCTCGGATGCCCAGCTTGAGGCAGTGATTTACGCATGCCAGGCCATGGAAAAGTTTTTCTCTATTGAGAAAAAGAAGTACCGGCTGGGATTTTGCTTAGGTAATACCAAAAGCTAGATTTAAAACTTGCTTGTGCTAAAAGGATTGACAATTGATGGTTTTGCAATTTTAGCCGATTCATGCGGAGTCGGCAAAACAAGGATTGTCGCCGCCATTATTCACGAGCTTCGGGTGGCGCACCGCGTTAAACGCTCTGTTTGGTTGTCTCCAACCACGTCTCTTTTGGAGGACTTGATGGCTGAAGTCGAAATGTTTGACAAGTCCATAAACATTTGTACGCTTGACGACTTTTCGAAAAACAAGAAGAAGAGGTTTGAGGAGGGGATCTTGTTTTGCACGTACTCGTCATTGTCCCGAAATGAGAAGCTGAAGCGACTGAAAAAATTGCTTGGGAAATCGTTTGACGGGCTAGTTAGTATTACTTTCTTTATTGCTTTCTTGTTTTAACATTTTTATGCATTAGTGAATATTTGTAGCTGGTGCTGGACGAAGCCCATTTTGCCAAGAATGCAGAAAGTCCCAATAGGCAATCTGGCGTCGGGAAAGCAATTTTGGACTTGCAAAATCAGCATAGGAACGCGCGTGTCATTTATGTATCAGCCACGTGTGCCTCTGAACCCTATCACGTGGGGTACATGCAAAGGCTTAACCTGTGGGGCAGTGATACCAACTTTAGTGACGCCCAATCATTCTTAAAAGAAATGAACAGCTTGTACGAAAACTTTAATATTGCTTTGCATAAATACAAGTGCTGATGTAAACAATTAAACGAGAATGTTTTATTTCTTAGCGGCGTGGCGGCGTTGGAACTTTTAACGATGGACTTGAAGAGAAGGGGTGTGTTTTTGTCCCGAATTATTAGCTTTGCTAACGCTAAGGTGGAGGTGCTTCCAAAACCCTGGATGGGAGGAGGGTATCAAGAAGAAGTGTATCGCCGTTCTTGTTGCATGGTAAAAAGCCAAATTTTTAAATAAAACGGTCTATTCAAAGGTATTGGTATCGTGGTTTCTAAACTGTTTAAATTCTCATTTAGTGGCAAATTTTACTCATGCTCACTTATAAAAAGATGGAGCACATGAATCGCAGAGACAGGGTGATTGCGGCGTCAACGTTTTATTCATCGGCACTCAGCTACTTTGGTAGCTTGATTACCTCCTTCAAAATGGAAGCCGTTCAAAAGCAAATGGAGTAAGTTTTAATAAAGCTGATGTGAGACAATAGGCGCAACGTAATAAGCATAAGTTAAGTGAAATGCTTCCTCTTTGTTTACAGAACTGATTTGAAAGCCAACAAGTCAATTGTGTTAGGATTGCAATACACCGGTGAGAGTTCGTTTACTGAGTGGAAAAAGAAAAAGTACAATAAGGGCAGAGCATTCTCTCATGTTGCGTAAGTGCTTCACCTTAATGACGCCATTACAATGATAGAGGTAATGTTGCTGGATTTTTTGCAAAATGTAAAACTCAATTTCAATTACATGTTTAGAGAAACTTTGCGTCGGCAGCTGGGAAATGTTGGCGTGTCCGTGGGTTGCCCAAAAGTCTATCTGACCACCGACCCTTTAGCACCTCAACGTCTTGGCAACTGGACAGATGAAGATGAACAGGAGGAACACGAAGCTGCGAAGGGAGAAAGACGTGTTGGCTGCAAGAGAGTAAAGGTAGCTGAGCTGAATGCGGGCACATCTGATAGTTTCGATGAAGAGTCGAACGTGGAAGGTTGGGAGTCAGACAGTGACGACGACGAAAAGATGGTTGGGGACCAGTTGAATGACGAAGATCCGTTGGGGCCAAAGTTCAGAGCTCTCATGAACAAGGTTGGTCAGTTTTGGATGCGAGAATTTACCGAAGCTCATTTGCCTGACGGCATCGACTCCCCCAATATGCTTCCGGACAAGTTTCAGCCTTACACGCTTGGAGCATATGGAAACGTCGTTACTCCAAGCTACTTGACGTGGTCAGCCGAACGCGCCAAGGCAACTTTGTCCGACGATGACGTGGCCCGCCTTTATCACGAATTATGTCCTTTGCTTCCCATCAATCCACTTGATGAACTCGTTCATCGCGTGCGCGACGCCTACGGAAAAGCTGGCTTGAAGAAGAAAAACTGCGCCAAGCTTGTGTCAAATGTAAGGGGGGAATAATATTACAAATACGAATTTTGTTTATAATAAGGTAGAGTTAGATATTAATTTCATCTATGTTGTAGTGTACCGGGCGAAGCTTCTTGTACGTTTACAAGAAAAAGTCGGATAAATGGTCGCGAAAGAGGACATTATCTCGCAGCAAAGGTAAGCCATACATAACGTTAGAGACTCGTGTATTTTGAGTAAAATGTGCTATTCTCTCACACTTTTGCGTTCTTCTTTAATCTCACAGAGATTAATAGATTCATGAACCAATCGACACGGGTCATCATTCTCTCTAACGCGGCGTCCGTGGGCGTGTCGCTGCATCCCAGAAAAAGTAGAAAGAACCAGCAGATTAGGAGCCACATTACTTTGGAGTTGGCGTTTTCGCCCTTGAAATTGGTTCAGCAGCTTGGACGGACACTCCGCGCTCAGCAACTAAGTAATCCATTTTACTACCTGGTGGCGTCCGGAGTACCAGCTGAAGCCCGGTTTGAGTCTGTTGTGGCAAAGCGCTTGGAGCAGTTGGTAAGAGATGGTTTAAAAAATGTTTAATTTCGCGTCATTTCAAAAGAAAGCTAGCCACATTTTTGTTACAGGGAGCTCTGTGCCGGGGGCAAGGCAAGTCTGCTAGCGTGCTGACATCGACGCTCTCGGACAACATGTGTTCCGACCTTGCTGTAGATGCAATTGGCACGGCCATTACAACCCTTCGGCAAACGAAGCGTTTTCGAATATTGTTTGAGCTTTTCAAAATTCAGGCTTGTCGAAAATTACGAGAGGACTTGACCATTCCATTCATTATAAAGTACATCAGCAAGGTTTTCAACCGCCTACTCTTGTTTCCAATCGACATGCAGCAGAGAATGACCACCGAAATTGAGAAGAATATATCCGCATTGATTACCGAAGGGCATAAAATGGGTGGACCTATCGTTGGTATGTAGACATGAATTTAGCTGACAATATATTGGCAATCGAAAGATTAGCGGGAATAATGCAATCATGTTATTGAATTGTTTTAGAGTACCCTCCACCAAATTTTGATTTTGATGTGAGCCTGCTCGAGACGGAAACTTTTGAGTTGGAAGATGGTCCTGTACATTTCAGGAGTTTTAAAATCTCGCGCGTTCTTACATGGAATGCCTTGCAGACCGCTGTTTCGGGGCAAAATGGCGCTTATTACGAGAATTCCAACATGGGAGTTTGCTATGTGGCCAAAGTGCAGTCGGAAACTAGAGACGGGCAAAAATATGTAGCGTGGTATCCGTTTTCCCGTGATCCGGTGAGTATATATTTGTTTGAGCTTTAACAAGTTGTTTAAATTTTGACACGTACAAATGTTGATGAAACGGCTTTATTCTTTTTACTAAAGGTTACAACAAAATGGAGCGTGATTCCGCGGCAATACCGAAAAATATCGTATCCAGCCCTTGCAAAGCCCGAGTGGGACCGATTAGCCAGCTGGTTGGACGCCAATCCAACTTGTTACTGTGCGCCACTGCGAGGTGGTGTCTGCGGGCGAGGAAACTGCAACAGACAGTATGGATCAATGCAAGTAACGCTTTTGTGCGGCAATTCTTTTCGACTGTTGCATGACTTTCGACCCATTTTGAAAGAGGCACTCCAAATTGCCCGAGTCAAGTATGAAGATGGCGGTGAAAGCAAAACTGTCATTGGAGTTGTGTTGGAAGAGGAGCACAAAAGCGATATAAGGAGCAAAATTAATAGCTTAATGTATGCCCAACAACATCCTGAAGAAGAGCTTGACAGCGACCAAGAGCCAGTTTTGGAAAGTGACGACACTGAAGATGCGCGAGGCAGCAGAGACAGTGCTGAGAATAGCTCGGACTATGACAGTGAAGACATTGGAATGGACGAAATGGAGATTGACAAGAGCGATAGTAACAATGAGAGTGATGATGGAGACAGCCAAGAAGATGACGGTGACAGGAGTGACGGTGGCAGTAACGTCGACAGCGACGAAGTCTTCTAATTCTTTATATTTTACGTTTATTTATTTGGTACTGAAATAAATAATTTTTGATACAATAGGTTAATAGTGTACCTTTGGTCGGTTTTATTTGTTATTAGAATTTCTGTTGTTTTCAAGAGAGTGAAACAGGTTTCAAGAAGAAGAGTACATCTATTAGTTAATGTCAATACCTGTTGTGTACAAAATATTTGTTGTATGGTTGTACGTGGATTCGATTTTAGTAATAATAAACAATAATACTTGGACATGTGCTTTTTCCTAAACCGACATTTATTTAGCACATGGAGTAAATTCCGGAACTTAAAAGCAACATTTTTTCAAGCAAACGTAGACATTCCATACACTGCGGCGGCCGTAAATGACAATAACGTCGACTACTACTTTTATGCTGTTGGGTACCTGTACGCATTTAGTTAATGTACGGGCATAATCTCACGACGACAATACTACTCACGTTTATCGAAATTCTGGTTTCCGGTCATATGCCGAATAACGAAACCATTGACTTTTACAATCAAATTTTATCTGTTGAGATTCATGGTAAAGCAAACATCTAAACAGGAGTTCATACGCAAAAGATTTGGTTTTATGCGGTTGTCATAACCATATATTTAGGCGGGTTCTTCAAAACTAGTTTAGTTTTGTTTACAAAGATGAAAAAATGCAATAGTACGACTATAAACACAAGAATGCAAAAGTTTCTTTTATCTTTCAGTTTATTTGTCAGCACGTTTAGTGAATGCTATTATTATCGGGAAAAAGTGAAATTTGAATCTGTGACTAAAGTGGAGCAGAAAAGGTAAAAATATTTTACGTACACTAGAAGCCCAAGGAAGATAGGCAGAGAACATTTTTGTCAGTGGCACTAACGTGTTCTGGCATTGGCGGTTACTAGCACACGGGTTAAAGTTGAAAATTTGGCGGGCGTGAGTGACAGTTACGCCAAACAACTGACATGACATTTGGTTTAGTAGAAAGGTTAGGTTAAGTACTGTAAGAAGTATTTCGTCGCGACACTAACGTCGGAAGCCTATAGAAGAATATTGTTAGTGTTTATGGTGGTCGTAATGAAACAACAAAAAACATTTCTTTATTATTCACAGGCGATGACAGTTCCATTCACGTCGGTTACATCTGCAGTAAGTAGAATTTGGGTATTTTCCCCAAATAGGCTCAGGTCAGATATTTTTCTTGCAATTATGTAAAACATTTTTAGTTTTGGCTCCACTGTCATCGACGTCCGCAGGTATTGCTTCTTTACGCATGTGGGACACGGCGAGAGTAACAGAGAAATTGAGAGGTGCTAGATGCATTTGTTTTTATATTACGCATAGGTTGAGTTCTAATGTGGGTAGGAATACAGTATATAGGAAGTAAAACTGCCTGTTAAAAGAAAATTTACGCAAAGACAGAATCTGGACTTGTTGCCAACGTTATTCTGAACTAGGCAAACAAAAAATATTCAAATTTTGGGGACAAAAAACGTTTGGCTGAAGCCAAAAGTAAACAAGGATTTCTCCTCAAGAGCGCGGTACAAGTTTAGGCTGGTTTCAGGAGTGAGTTTTCGTCGAGTCGTGTCATAACCTGAAATTATCGGACAGCATTATTCAAAGCAGTAGTGTAAAATAGATAGTAATTGCATTCTTACCCGCCAGTTTTTATGCTTTTTAAAGGCAACGAGTAGAGCAGAGCGAAGGGTATAAAAGGACGGTGCCCTCGATTCCATTTTTCAGTCTCATTTTTTCCCTGGTGGAGTATGGTTGTCTACAAAAAGACTTGTAATTTCTTGGAAGCCCTGTAGGACGCGAGTGAAGTGAAGTTTAGTGACTCTGTCTACTTGACTGGATACTTTCTACCCCACACAGGAAAAAGGTACGTAAAACTTTAAATTTTTATCATATAGTTACAATGTATTGCTGGCAGTGCCACTCACGTCCGTCGTCAGTGCATATTTAAGGGTTGGGTAACGACAATGACGCTGGACGTTAGTGGGACTCACGTCCGCCGCTAGTAATCGAAATTGGAGTTTTTTGTACGGGTTGGGATACTTAAAAGAATTGTGGTGGACGTGAGTGTCATTCACGTCCGGCGTCAGTGCTGTCCAAATAAACAAGCATCGGTAGACTGGCGATTATACCGGCAAACGTCAGCTCCATTCACGTCCGCCGTCAGTGCATATTTAAGGGTTGGGTAACGACAATGACGTTGGACGTCAGTGGGACTCACGTCTGCCGCTAGTAATCGACGTAGGCGTTTTCTGGACGGTTTGGGATACTTTAAAGAAAGGAATTGCGGTTGACGTGAGTGTCATTCACGTCCGGCGTCAGTGCCGTCCAAATACACAAGCATCCGTAGACTGGCGATTATGCCGGCAAACGTCAGCTCCATTCACGTCCGTTGTTGCTACCGTGATAGTGCTCCATATTTGCAACATGCTCTTTGAGCACAGAATATAATTCCAATTTGTTTTCTTTTGTAACAGCACCTACCTTGAATTGATGAAACCCTCGAAAAAACCAGTTTCGGACGA
This sequence comes from Seira sanloemensis, assembly GCA_027743915.1. Lineage (NCBI taxonomy): Eukaryota > Metazoa > Arthropoda > Collembola > Entomobryomorpha > Entomobryidae > Seira > Seira sanloemensis. The sequence goes on from JAHZMY010003573.1 coordinate 10,909, forward strand.
GGAGGAGGAAGTGGAGCTATTCCGCCCCGACAATTTGCCAAAAGCGCAAGGACAAACGACAAGGTAATTTTTATTTATTTTTATAATAGTTTGAACAAAAGCACCGGACGACAATATCACTCACGCTCGCCGTGACTCACGTTAAGCTTTGTTGAGCTTTGGCGGACGCTACTGGCGACTGATGTGAATGGGACTTACGTTGGAAAGGGAGAGAAAGTTTATTTACGGTTTGTTCAAGTGAATGGCGTTTTCATGGGTGTGGGCTCTAACGCCATTGACGTCCGCCGCCAGTGAAGATGAATCTCATACGTCTGTTTAACGACGTGAGTCACGGCGAACGTGAATGACATTGCCGTCCCGTGTGGGTTAGACTTAACTACAAGCAAACTGGACTGAATATTGACGGCAGTTACACTTATGCATTACGTGATTGACGGTTGATGGCAGTTTTGAGAGGTTAGGGGCGGCACTGACGGCGAACGTGCGTGTGACTGTCGCCAGTTGCTTTCATTTCAACCAAACACAAACAGAAAGTTGCATAGTTCGAATAAAGTCCGCAGTCTTTCTTGCTTACAATCATCAAAACGAGCTAATAACTTTTATTGGACGGCACTCTTAGCGGACGTGAACGATAGTTTCGCCTTGTACATGGAAGGTTATTTCATGAATTACATCTAAAACTAATTAAGAAATTTGTCTTTTAGCAATATAATGGCGAAAACGAAAAACACCGGAAAAGATAGGGACAGGAAGGAGGAGCACAGGTCGGCGCCGTCTTCATCGGCCAAGAAAAATTCGGCGGATGGAAAGGCGACGAAGGAGCTGAAAAATCCGGAGGACAGCGAACAAATTCCCGTGATCCCCGCATCTCGGCCAAGTCAAAGTGGAAGTAGCGAGACAGGTGTTACAGCACCTCCCAAGCCAGGTATGCAAGTTTTTAAGGCAATATAAATGTCTTATATGCATTCATGATTTGTAAATATACTTTTGGCAATGATTTCAGCGTTCCTGACGCTGGAATATTTTGAAGAACGATTAAATTCTGTGGTGAAGAGGGACCTTGACAAACCCAAGGCGTTTTATTACGCTTCGGCCCTAAAGGCAATTATTAAGAGCATCTCCGCTGGAATGCCTAGATTGAGGGATTGGGGACTAGTGTTTGGTGAGTAGCTTTTCTAGTCAAATCTTTGGTATATAGCAACAAGCATTGACAGTAAGCGGTTGATTAAACTTTTTCACACAAATTTAGAGAAAACGCGAGAAGCCACCGAAGGGACTAGAAAATTTTTTGACAAAGTTTAGATAATGCATGCACTTTGTGTAACTTTTATGGGTTTTGTAGGCCCGTGACGAATACATCAAAATAAGAAAAGCTTTGAAGTGTTCGGACGCTCTTAATCCCGCTTATGGATACAAAAATAACATGCTGAAGAATCTTCGGCGTCTCTTCATCAAAGATTCCACCAAGGGGATAATGAAATTGTTTATGTACAAGTTGTACAGTAAGTTTAGAAAGACACATTTTCGTTGAGAAAGTTACATGATTTTAGACTAATGAATAATTATTGACTCTATTATATATAATTTCAGACAGAAAGGCTTCAATATTCAAACGTGCTGAGTTTGAGCAAGTGTTTGGGACACGAATGCTGGAAGAAGCCCACAGTGCTGTCATCTCGGATGAAGAGGCGACCCTGCCCATCCCTATTCCGGTCAGCTGCAAGAAAGACTTCCCGGGTTTATGCAAGGGACCCATTGAATTGGGTGAGGACCCACGGAAAACCGCTGATCTCGAAGATTTTGGAGAGGTTAAAGGTAAATTCTCATCTTTACTCTAGCCTAACCTGAATTGGTGTAGTTCGCCACCAAATGTTATAAATCACGTCTTTTAATAGGATCCGAGGTGGCATGTGGACCTAAGTCGGCAAAAGAAGATCAGGAAGACGGTGAGCCCGACGCCTTAAAGACTCACTCCTACTGGCGGCAGCGGCAGCATATTGTCGGGCGTCAAATTGACGAAATGCAGGCATCAATTGCGCGACAGAAGGAAGCACTGCAAGAGTCTGAAGGCAAACTGAGAGACCTGAAGGCGGAAGAGAAAAAGGTTTTGGCACATTTGGCTCTCTCTCGCGAGCGCGAGCAGGCGCAAAGTCAACTTGAGCT
>JAHZMY010003574.1:0-38257 GCA_027743915.1 Seira sanloemensis
TATTTTCATCCTAAAATTTGTGTCACAGTTTACTTGCCTTTTTGTAACGTGTATATATATATCCCTGTTACAAAAAACTTGACCTGATTTCTTAACTCCTCTCATCTTTCTCTCTTTCTCTTCGATACGTTCCTTAATTTGCTAATGTTTTAAGTACGCAGTATAAAGTTAAACTGACGATTTGAATGTAAGTTTCAAATACTCTCCATTTGATATTTTAGAATCTAAACAGATACAAAAAACATTTCCATTTGTGGGGGAAACTCCATACATTTCCTTAGCATGAAAGAGAAAACATTTTTCCATTTTTTAAAAAACTATCATTTTTTTGTTCTGCCTTACTCCAAGAAAAATGTTGTTTTTTTACAATTACTAACCTTTGGTCACTTAAAATGTTTTGTCGTGCATCACTCATTCATGGATTTTTTTTTAAATATACATAGCGCAATAATATGTGTGTATGTATGTAATAATAACAGCTTAAACTCTATAGTTACGACTGTACTGTAATAATGATAATTAATGTATCAATATATAATATATATGAATACTTATTTCCCGTTCCTTAGTTAAAGAAAACAATAAAACACTTGTATGAATTGTATGCAACAGCCCAATTACCATTCCATATTATATCTTTCAAACAAACAAACAAAAAAGATGTACAAAAACTTTTTTCCACTTAAGCTTAAAAACGTAGCAACAACAATGATAAAAGGTAAAGGTAGTAACTCTTATTCTTCACTGGTAAACCGACACATTACATGAGAAACAAAAAAACTGAGGAGAGAGAGTGGGATGAGAATTCAAAACTCAACTCTCTCCAGGCTTAAGTGTAGGTAGGTAATATATTGTAAGAGAATCAAGTTGCTTCCCAATCACAAAAAATGCTGCGTTGTAACATGCTCAATAATGATTTTGGTTTTGTTGAAGTGATTCTTAATAAAAATATGGCGGCTCAATTGTAGTTAGCAGCAAAAACTGTGTCATTTAACAACAAACTGAATTGAGGGAGCCCATATAACATTTTAAAGGATTTGCATAAAGTACGTTGCACTTCTTTCTTTTTTGTGACTGCTTATTACGTGAGGTGTCCATGCATAGGGCCATTTAAGTTTCAAATCAGAGGTTGTAATTTTTGGTTGTGCGGAGAGACAGAGGAAAAATATATATCTTTTGTTTTTTTTTTGCTACGCAGAACACTTAATCTTACCAAATTATAAATCACTTTTGTTCTTCTCCCGTTGTAAATTGCAGTGGAAACCAAAAAAACAGTGTATCTCTACAAAATGATTTTATTTTGAAATGGGGCTAATTTTGTTTTCGAAATTTTCTACTCGAAAGAGAAAAACTGAACTGCTTCTATATTATTTAAAGTTAAGTATCTAGGAATGCCATTCCCTATTGGCTTACAGCCGGTGATTTCTTATCGCTTTCTTGAGAGGTAGGCGTGTTTCCATGTGGGGGTCTGTCCTGAGCTGGGGGCCATGAATTTGATCCGCCACCGGGAATCGGAGAGTCCGCACCAAAAGGTTCAGTGTCTAATGCAGCGGCTGCATCGTACTGACTATTCTCAAGCCTCGTAATCAGCCGCTCATCCTCATCACCGAATTCTCCACCCATCAGAGACGGCTCACCCACCACCATTACATCTTGAGACGCAAGTGAGAAACTAGGACCTGGCGATCTCTTCTTACTCGCTGCCGGCGGAGTCCCTGCACCCGTGCCGGAGGAGATTGACGCTGAGCCCTTGCGCTTCCTTCTCTTTGACTGAGGCCGTGCGGATTCTGTGGGTGAAGGGGTGAAATGAGACACATGCATGAAATCTTGTGAAACGGATAAAAATATTGGAGAAACTTGAAATGACTGACGTTTCGATTCATTTCTCTCACCTGGCGGGGCGACCATTCTCTGCCACTTTTGGAATAGCGTCGTTTTCAAGCAATCGCGAGGGGATAGTGCGTAAGCCTTGTGTCTCGACATCAGCTCTTGCATGGGCTCCAGGATTACACATAGCTGTGGAAAACATGACACACGAGATTACGACACAGGTTTCATTTTGGAAAGAGACGCAAGGAGAGAGTGTCGCAACACCGATTTCATCAAAAGGGGAAACTCACCCGAAGAAAGTTGAGGGTAGTAGTAGTAACTCCTTGGCGGGTGATGTTCTTTGACAGTTGCTCAAGCATTGCAGGATCCGGCTGTTGAGCATGCATCGCTACTGCGCTTCTGAAAAGTATAGACACCTCAATACATATTTGGGCACTCATTGCGGAAATTAATTATGAATTAATGCCAGTTGCGAGTTTAATTATGTGATACTTAAATTCTCCTTACCTAGGAACTAACTCGCGCGCCGTTCTTACTGCGAAATGCCAGGATTTCATTCGCATGAGGTCGTCAAAGGTAAATTCTAATATCAACCTACCTTCCGTGCAAACCTAAGTAGAGCAAAATATGTAGGAGAAATGAGTATTTTGGGCAGCAAAACAAAACACTTGAGATACGCTTGTATGAATTAGACAAAAGGAAAAAGTAAGTTGACAAATTACCTGAGTATACATTGGTTTTCCAAGAACAGTTATCATTGTACATTGATCGCAGTCTAGCGTGATACTGGTAAAAAACAAATATATAATAAAGTTGCCATCACTTATGCTCTCATCATCATCATTATTTTATGGAAACTTAATTCATAATTTCCTAACCGCTCAACAATCACATAAATCCAACATTATCCCTTGTTTATTGTTCATAATAATTAATTGAATTTTTATGTGGTTTAAAAGTAGTAAACTCACCTGGTATTATGGAAAGATTCTTTAGGATGCCTTAAATTATACGATACTTCAGTAACGCCACCCTCAAAGATACTTCTGAAATAACGTGGAATAAGCGTCCGGCCGATGGCTGCAAGCAATTAGCAATACATTAATTAGCAAATCCTTTTATACAATGTGATTCTATAGGATAACCTTTCAAACTTGTGAGAGCTCAACATTGAATTGAAATCACATGACTTATGGGTCTGTAACCACAGATCAAAAATATTTAATACTCTAGTTTTTAAAAATGACATTGCAAATAAATCTCCAACTCATTTCCGAGCCATCCAACTTATGTATATGTATGCATGTAATACGTAGTCATATGATCAAATCTTGAACTCTCTTTTTGGCAACTGACTCAATCTGAACATGATAACGCGATTGACAGAACAAACACACAACGTGCAGATTAGAATGGATCTTGAATTACAGGCACCTATAAAACGAAGAGGGTGTCGGAGGAGGCGGACCACAGAAGAAGGGTTCTGAGCTCCCCCGCGACCCGGAGCCGGAGACGTGCGGCGGGGGGATTGGCGGTGGTCCGGGGGTACTTGGCGGTCCCATAATATTCGGTGGTCCATTTGGCATAGGGGAATGTTGAGGGGGTAGAGTGTTCTGAGAGGAAATCTGGCCTGGGCCTGGCGGTCCTCCACCACTGGGTCCAAGTGGGGAGGGGCCACACGGAGGTCTTGACGGAGGAGGTGGCCATCCTCCATTATTCCAGGGATCGCCCGGGTTCGTGCAGCACGCTGCGCACGAGCACGGCGGTGGCGGGCGGGAGGGCTGTTCGACCCATCTGTCAACAACCGCGGGCCCGCCACCTTCCACCACTTTTTCAATGCCACCTCCCCCTCCGAGGTACTCGGGCTTGAAGTCAAAGTACTTTTTCGAGTCCAAGTTCTGCACAAGTTGACTATTCCGTTTCTTACCCGTTGTGAGAATGTTCCTTACTTCCTGATACACTTTGAAGCTTTGGAGGCGGTGTGAACCGACACCGAAATTTCCCACAAGCAGAGAGAATGAGCAACTTTCACTAGTCACTCGAAGCGATGCACGGAAGCGAGAAGAGAGACAGCGAAATCTCTGCCTTTAAACTCAAAGATAGCATTCACCGTTTTTTTTCTCCCCTTTTCGAAGAACTGCCTCCTTTCACTCCACCAACAATATCACAATAGCAAACGTCTCTCTCTCTCGTCTCTATTTCCTGATGATTTCAAAACAACGCGACGTCTCGGAGACACAAAAGTGTGCTGATTGTGTCACGTTTCATATCACCCCAAAACGTAGCAAGGACCAGAGAAGTGACGCTGATATATCAACCATGCCGTTTCGCATATTATAGCACCATCGTTCGTGTTCACCAGCAGAGCTGCTTCAGCTCTCAGCGTTCATTTCCTTCCTTCAGCAGCGGAATGGTTGGCGAGTGCAGCACGCTCTCTCTCTCCACCAAACATCCATCCAGCCGAGTGAGCTTTATGAATATGATGAAGTAGTCGGAAACTCATCGACAGTTTATCAACTCATCCTTTTGCATACACCAGCTCTCATTCTCATAATCATAACGATAAAGAAATCTCTCCTTTCAAGTAGTCCAATACACACAGGTACGAAGGGGAAAGTTGTATGGATGTATGGTACACACACAGGTATGCCATGCCGGAGGAGAATGGAGCATCTCGAATTACAAGATTCGAAGAGCAAAACGTCACACAAAAACAAGCTGTCTTTTTGCCTCACTTATGCTTAATTTATAATTATGCTTACGCATGATACAGGTATGCTCACAGTTTCGATTGCCAACAGATCACATCAAAAGTCTCGAGAAATATGTATGCATATACAAGGTTTTGTGAAAGAGTAAACAACAACACTACTCAATATACATAATATTGGCCCTTCTAAAACAAAGTAATCACAAATGTTGGAGAAAGCAGCAGCACTGACAGTAAAAGCCTAAATATGCCAATGCAACTAGCAACACGAGGAAAGAATGAAAATGTGACTGCAAGAATGAAAACTCATCACAGTAATGAAACTTTGATAACTTTCACCATGAAATTTTGAAAACTCAAAAAAGTCAGTCTTCAGCCCGCATGGACTGAGAAAAGCTCTCACTTCAACTGTCTCACTGCAGCGAAACCACCGTATCAATGTCAGCACCTTGAAGGTGGACTACTTGGAGAAGCTGACCGTCTGGGTGAATCCCTGAAAGGAAAGTCATAGGTATTCCCATCCTTCGCATCCTTTTTTACCTCGATGAGCTCAACTGAGAACTGCTGACTAGAGATCTAGAAAAAAACCCTGTGCCTGTACTTCGTTCAACGTATGTAAACAGTCCGTTTTTTCTCCCTGTGAAATATCACTGTTTATACAGAAAGGTCATGGATCACACGACTACCATTTCGTAGGGGATCAACTTTAAAAAATTCCCCTTCCACAAAATTTTCCCCGAGTTCACAAACAACCTGTAGCATTATAATACAGAGGTGAAACTAAAAGGAGACAGAGAGATAGTGGTGGAGAGACACAGGAAAAAAGAGTACAGAAGAAAAAAAACGAGTGAGAAGTGAGAGAGAGGGAATGGTCACACTCAGCACGTGGCCATTAAAAAATTCCGGACTCGTTCACAAGCTTTAGCATTCGCTGTGTACCCTGTCTACAACGCTACTACTTCGACTCTTTTCCAGAGGAGACCTGAAAAGCACAAAGTATGGATCCAAGAAAACACATGATAAAAACGGAGGGGGAAAAGTGAAGGAAGCGAAAAAACACTGGGAGAGAGTGAGCAGAATATATATGCATATACACACGAAGAAAGCGAGATGATGGAAAACTCACTTCATGCAACTCGCATCCACTCTGTGAGCCCGCGTCCACCCTTCCAAAAAAAACCTGCAAAAACGTGAGGACGGGTGAAAGTCAGAAATGACCTAGAAGGCTTCCTTCAGATTTTAAAAACACATCTCCAGTCTAATTTGGCGTGGATGAGTAACCATCTCCTTGCCTAGACTAAACTTGATTCTCCGCTCTTTTGATGGAACCAGGCAAAAATGAATTTTATTTCAAAATTGTAGTGTGCCTTCTCCTAAGATGACTCTTTTCAGTAGAGAGCATTCACTTGCCAACATTTTTTTCCTCTTCGAGCGTTGCATTATTTCACTTTACAAATCCAAAATATACAGAGTCAGAATGGGGGAAAAGCATGAAGCTCTCTACAGCGAAAGCAGGAGTTTCAACAGAGTCTCCCTACTAAAGACCGAGTCAGTCGTGGTGGTTTGTTGAGGTGCAGTGCACACACCACACAAGATATCCCAACACACACCGCACCGTACACACACACTTCCCTATAAAAAATCAAGCCAACAAGAATTCTTTATCAATGTACATATGTATGGACCTCAACTAAAGCCCACTCATCTTTTTTATTATTATGATACAGATTCTCTCAGAGAGAGAGAGAGAGAGAAGAGGAGTCGGAGAGAAAAAGTGAGAGAGAGAGAAACCCGGTGTATATACATTTTAGGTATGTGATCTTCCACATTATACCTCACATCCCAATGACTTTGTCCCACCATCACCATCCTACAGAAAAAAAAAACTTTTTTTTCTTCCTATATTAGCCCGAGAAGAATAGGAAAAGGCCTCCAAGCTCTATGCCAAAATATGCTGTACGTGGAACGTAATAATAGAAGTAAAGAAGCCAGAAAGCAACCCGGCTCTCTACTTTTTCCATCCATCCACAAACTTGATTTTTTCTCTCTCTCCTCTCTCTCTCCGTGTGTCCTCTAAACCAAAACCAATAGCAGAGGAACGTTCCTTAAACATTGTATATCATCACAGAAGGGAAAAGATTTTCATTTTTTCGGTGCTCATGGAAAAAAGTGAAAAAATGTGAGGCAAGAGTGACTACATTTTTTTCAGAATTTTTCCCCCTCTCTCTCTTCTTTACACACACACACACTACAATTTAATACTGATGTTCATACATACATACATATTTTTGTGCAAAGGACTAACATGTTTTCTCCGAATTTTCCCCTATGAGCATCACAGCGCAAGAAAATGTTTCAAAAAAGAGAGGAGAAAAAAATAAGCATGTACATATACTCATAGTGGGAAATATTAGTGAAAAAAATGAACGTAGCAATGAGGGAAAACGCTTCGAAAAAAAAAACATTTTCCAGTGAAAAAAGGAAAGAAAGGAGCGAGAGAAAGAGAGAGAGGACTAAAAAGGGAAAAAAAGAGTAAGCAAGTTACTGCTTTCCTATCCAGTCGAGCAACCAAGTCGTTGTAGTAAAATATTTTTTTTTGTATACAGAACCTCAGGAAAGGAGAAAGATAGCAACTTCTATCTCCACGTTGGCTTAGTTCAACTCTCACTCGCTCATTCTCTCGTTGCCTCATGCATTTTTTCCCTCTTTTTTTCGGCAGTCAGAGACTAGGCTAGCTTCTTATGCTCACAGAAAAAAGTCCAACTAAAGCCATAATCATATAGCTATTCTGTTCATTATGAAAAGCCTTTGACTTGCTCTCTCTCTCTCTCTCTCCCTTTTCAGTATGGTTTTTTACTCCAGTATTTTCCAGTATTAGTGAGGGACTGAAAAAGCTCTATGTATGGATTTTTCTCTTTCTCTTCTTCTTCTCTCATTTTCCCTTTTTACAAGCTTGGTTCAATGTTCCTCCCACGGCCCCTTCATCCATCCTGAGTATTTACTAAAAGCTTATGAACACTATCTTCTAATACCACTTTTGCCACTGTACTAGTTTTTTCTCCTCTCTCCCCTCTCTCTCTCTTTATACAATGAGAGCAGACAAGAAGTGAAGTGAGAGAGAGACCCCCTCGAAAAAAAACTGACTTTTTCTCTCCATTTTTTCTGCCTCTGTGCTACTTTCCAGTGAATTCAGGCAAAGAAAAAGTTTTGTCAGTGAGAGAGAGAGAGAGAGAGAGAAAAGGGTATGTTTGAGTAAAAAGTGGGAGCAAGCAATACGATAACTAAAGTATGCAGTGAGAATAAAACTATTTTTTATGAAAGTAGGTATCTTTAAAGTGATGCTATTGCTACGTGTTCGACACAGCATAAGAAATTCGGTTGAAGAAGGGAAAAAACGTAGGAATGCACTGAACAATACGAAGCCAAAGCCTCATTATTGAATACAGAGTAAGAGAAAAAGATAACTAAGTAAAAGAGAAAGAGAGAGAGAGAGCTGTGTTGTATATATTCTTTAAAAGCACACAACGTATATAGAGAGAAAAGGGACAAAAAATGAGGAAAAAAAGGAAAGCGTAAAACTGAACCTTTTCTTCCCGCATTTCAGAGACTAGAGACTTGCTCTAATAACGATGGCAGTGCTTTCTCAGTCTCTCTTTTTTCAACACTTTTTTCTCTCTCTCTTCTCAATGTACACATTTACGAGTAAGGCTTTTGCCTTTCCTGGAATGCTCTCATGAGTAGAAACCAAGAGAGAGAGAGAGAGAAAAAAAAGAGAAAAAACTTTGAGTTTTTCCCCAAGTTTTATGTACACAAGCTACATTTTCCCTCTATTTATACAGAAATAAAGAAGTACTAAAGGGGAGAAAATGTAGGGGAAAAGGGTTGAAGGCATATAACTAGGCATTCTCTCATTTCGTAAAATGCTTTAAAAAACAAAGGAGAAACTGAATGTTGATACTCTTCATTTGAAAAAATGTATGTATGCTTATACGTCGTCGTCCCAGCATTATAAAAAGAAGGCTCGAAGGGAATATCTACATACAACTTTTTTTTGTCATTCTCTTCCAAAAGCTTTACTTTTTAATATCTTGTGGCCCCTTCTTCTACAACACTATCAGCTCTAATGTCACTTTCACGTTTTCATACAGTGTGATCGCGATGACAACGATGTTGATCATGGTGAAATGCTTGTGCTTACGTCTGGAACATCCGGGAAGCCTACATAATACGAGATTGAACCAAAAGATGTTCCACTTGTTTCACCAGTTGAGAGAAAAAAACGAAATCAAAATCCTCCGGAAAAAATGAAGACAGTGACGGTGATCATCATCATCATCATCATAGTAAAGATGATAGTTGTCATGGACATGATGATGGTGATGTAGACGATCATGTTGTTGTCTACTCATGAAGCCTCGCAATTTCATCAAGAAATCGTGGAATGGCAACTTCAAACACAAAAAAAGCATCCCAAAACCCCCGACGAGACGAAAATGTAACATTCAAAAAGTGAGGAGAAAATGTATTTATCTGACTACGAGCATCTAAAATGGCTGAGAAAAGGATGAGACACGGAATGAAAAACCTTTACACAATTATTTGGCTCATTTTGTACACGAGTCCGACCGCGTATTTATGTATGCATGTTTTATTTATTGACACATGTATAATTTCAGCGAGGGGAGGGGAAATGAGTAATCATACACATCGTATTAGCACACATTTCGTATCGACGGGCGACATCAAACTTTTTCAAAAGTAGGAAAAAAAAGTTTTTTTGGGTAGCGCAACAGGGCGTAGTAATAACACACTTTTCCTGGGCCTTGTTATTCCCTGAGCTGAGGTGAGGGAAAACGTACATAAATGAAGATAGAAAGATATGTTACCTACAAACATTAGTTTCGTATTTTCTTCATTTTCTTAATAAAAAGGACGTAAATTTAACTGGCATGGCATTAGTAGGTGAAATGATTGTTTTCACAATTTCTCAATATTACGACGCAGTTACGAAAGTAGTAGTCGAGTTTCCATACTCTTGGAATTCTATTGCCAAATAGCACGCAAGCAAAATTGAATTTTATTGGAATCTTGGAAATGAGCGAAAGTTTCGCCACAAAGGGAAAAAAGTAGAGAGCCTCATCATAAGCCACACATGTTAATATTGGATTGACGCTCAAAAGGGGGTTTCCCTTTACAAACGCTGAAATTAAAATTTAATCAAGGGAAAATATCTACTTTAGAGAGAGGGGGAAAAGATGTTGTGAAACACCAATTTCACTCCTATTACCACTCTACTTTAATATTCTTTTACACGAGGAAGAAAGTAGGTTTTTTATTCTTTGCGAGTTTTTTTTCTTCCCTCGAATTTTAATTTATTATCACATTCATACAAAAAATGAAACCTGTGTAATGATGAAGAGCCTTTATTCAGATGAATGGAAAGCATTACGAACAAGTATAAAAAAGGGAGAAAAAAATAAAACTCCTACTCAAACACGATTCATATTCGTACAATATCCTTGAGCCAATATTATTAATTTTTTTTCTTGGCGAGTCTTGTCAATACATAATATATGGAATAATTATAGCACACTCCGAATACATCTAGAATATCTCGGGTTTGATAATATTTTTCCCCTTCAATTTACGTAAGCACGTCGATAATAGATATTAATACCGTGGGTATGTATGTACATATTTACGTACACACACGTAAGCATCACAGTTTTGGGCTTGAGCAACGAGAGAAAAAAAAAGATATACGTCGTATGTGAAGAGTTGATGTCGAAAAAAAGAGAAAGAGCAAGAGAGGAAGCTTTTCCTGTAACTGACTCATTTAAATACAAACTCGTTGGCATCTTCAAAATACAAGAGAGAGAGAGGAGAGAGACTGCATGGTTTGAAAATCATGTCGGTCGATATCGCCCTCTTTTCCTCATGAAGTGTAATGCCTCATTTTCCGTTTCATTCCATCATCCATATCCATTCAAAATAGAACAAAACAGCACAACAATACCGAAAAACAACAACTTACGCGAAAACTTTGAGGAGAAATAACACACACATATCCCCAAAAATATATATTCTAGAGAGAAAACATGAATAAAATTGGAAGCAATATACTTACAGACTTCTGGGAGCGAGAGAGAGAGAGAAAGAAGAATAAAAAAAATATGGAAAACTTTGCAACACAAGTTTATGCCTGAGCAACGGCCTACATGCCAAAAAGTTGATTTTCGTCCTTTCGACGTGAGTGGAAGAGTCGTTCAGTTTTTTTTGGAGAGTGACGACGACGACGTAGGTAGCCACCAGAGAAGGAGACCAGAAGAGAGAGAGATATTATTGTGAACAATATCCATGCCTTATCCGCCTCGTAATAAATACTCTCTCGAAGTAAAATCAAAAAGTCTGAGGAGAGGAAGCACCACAGCCGCATTTTACTAGTATTGGAGGAAATGTCAAATGAGCAAAAGTACACAAGGCTCTGGTCCGATACCATTGTCTTTGCTAAATGTAGACACTGAATGAATTAAAATTTGAAATAAATACAATTCCCTATAACAGGCTCACTCAGACTTACATAAGTATTGGTAGGGTCGCCTCTCAAGAAAGCCAGTCTAACTTTTTAGCATCGAGGTAGACATCATGACAGCATCATTATTTACTCGACGACAAGGCTGACGTTGATCATTGCAAGAACATGCTCATGCCGGAGAGTGCAGAGTGAGTTTTTTTTTCAAATATACATAACCTATTTTTCATCTCCAATTTGGAGAAGAAGAGTGGAAAAGGAGAGTGCCTTCACCTCTAGAAAACGGTGAGGAGGATGTATGTAAAAATAGACTACGAAAGACAAGATATACATAATATCATGCCATTTCTTCTTCCTTGCGCTCCATTCATTCCGTAATATATAAATAGGTTACTTAATCCCTATTATGATGACTCCTCACAACTTGTAATTCCGCAGTGCAGTTTGTACTTCCTTGGAACTTGCCTTTTGTCCCGGGTCTCCAGTGACAGGCCAAAGGGCAATTCCAACCCATCATCTAAGAAATTATCTGCCCACACGCGCAAATTGCTCGAACATTTGTGTTCTATTCTTGAGCGCTACAACGTCATCGAGATCATTAAGCCGGGAGTATTATTACACACAAGAGTCAAAGTTCGAATTCAACAAGTCTGGTCAGATTCCGTGACTCGAAAGAGAGAGAGAGCGAGAAATAAAGATATTTTTGATAAAGTGCTTTGGGAAGTCATTAAAAAGTGACATATCCTCGCCAACTCATGGTTCCGAATTTCCCTGCAAACAATTAGCGAAAATACGTTGCCCTTTGAATGACAGGAGTATTGACACACTTACCACGTCACCCGGTAAAAAGTGCTCTTACACACCCGCACTACTTATCGAATTAAAACGCTGTGACATACATATGTACAGACATGTATATTACAAGAGCAATTTTCGTAATTTAAAGGCGTTTCCAAAATCCAGACTAATCGGACTGACGGACAAATGATATGATAAACTGGGCGCGCTCATCCACTCATAATCATGACGCGACGCAAAGTTTCCTCGTTACTCTAATGAATTTTGTGCTGTGTATACCTTACAATTTGAGCATCCAGTTGATTGTGTCACGTCCCACACGTGAAAATCAACGCCGAATTTCGTATTCCCCCGGAGCCCCTTTTGAAATGGAGAGCGATTCCTAATCCTTCACATACAACAGAAGATTTCAAATGCTAATAATGTCCGTAACTAAATAATTTTTGCAGAGTTAATAAGCCTGTAAGTGGATAAGTAGCTGGAATTACATACTTCGGCGAGGGCGCCTCCAAGCTCGAGCCATTCTTTTTCCCTGGGAGCAACCTGTTGTTTTGTCAGAGGAGATGAGCTCCACACAACGTACAGAAAAGAGCTACGATGCTCTCTTGGAGAAAGAGAGAGAGAGAAAGACACGAAATACGCAGGGAGAAGTCTGCATGCATGCCTCCACATGTATCTATTTTTTATGAGCTTTCTTTCTGTGACTTTCCATTAAATATAACTTTCTTCTTTCGACACGCAATAAATGAAATGAGGCGAATGTTAAACCTGCCAGTTGTTCATCATCACCAAATTAAACAGAGGGAAAAAGTACGAGAGAGAGAGAGAGAGAGATGTGGAAAGCCCCATTGAGTAAAAACAGGGACGGAACTCACAGTATAAAAACTAACATCAAAATTAATGATAGCATCTTAAAAACAAGTTGTCTCATCAGAGTCAACGCTCCCGCCCACTTGGCCGTGTGTAAAAAATGGTGTGAAATGAAGAAAAAAAACGTGGCCCCGTAAGAATAGAAAATGCCGTGAGGTTGGTCATGGATAAAACGAATGTAAAAAAAACTTTCCTAACCAAGATTTATTTCTCTCTCCTCTTATCATCCCTTTAACCCATTCACGGGATAATTTAAAGCACCATAAAAAACGGTTTTTCTTAAACGATGATGAAATAAAAAAGGAGTGAAACCGGCAGTGTCAAGTTACTTCCTTAATAAAAAGACAATAATCGGGAGAAATGCCCGTCATAAAATATAAACTGCAAAGTCAGGGGATAAGAATATCCCTGCTATTGTGTTAAATTCATTTAGTGAATTTTTCAACGAAAAAAACTACCAAAATTTAAGTACAAATCCCACTGCAGTATTTCTGCAGAACTATAACAAAAAAAAACAAGAATGCAGCAAAATGGTGAAATGAAGACATTACTCACATCCCGTCCAACAGATAAGGTCCATTTTATTTGAGAGACATGTCTTCAAAAAAAAGAAGCTCAACCAACAAATACATGGTACCCTTCTTTGTCCAAAAATTACAATTCCACTTCACCACGTGTTCGTTCGTGTGTAAGTGGTAATGGATGCGTCGAACCTAAACTCGATCTAATTCCATTGTTTCTTCTTCCGACACGCTTTCCCCCCTGTAATTGTGTACGCCTGTTGAAAATCTCGAAAAGTCAGCATGTGATTAAATGCTAGTTTCCGCTACTCCGTTTTTTTCTGAGCCCTCTCTCTCTCTCTCTCTCTCTCTCTGCTATTTGAGCTTGGGGCACGGGAGCAGAAAAAACGCTTCATAGCAAACGAGGTTTTTCTTGGGGGAAAGTGGATACGCTTTTGCTTCTGCTTACGTACGTGCTTTCTCCTGTAATCGAATCGAATGGAGAGCGAATCCATATGCGATCCGTCTGATTTATTAGCCATTATATAGCGTGCTAGCCAATCGTAATGTTTGTACATCACGAAAATCAGTGTGGAACAACTTGATACAATTTCGTACAATCGTGTACATCCACAATTTTGGAGAGACAGAGAAACATGAAGCGCAAAGTCTTCTCTGTGATAAGACAACGTCATCACAATCCTGAAAAAAAACTTTCTCTCCCGTCTTTCACATTAATTGCCAATTTTAACTAATAAAGTGGTGAGCATCCATGTAAAGAGGGGAAAAGGAGGGGAAGAAAAAGGGAATACATATATATGTACCTATACAAAAAGTTGTTTTTCAACGGGAAAATCAATAATTTTGTCATTCGCAGAGAGGAAGTTTTAATAATGCTGTTCTTTTTTCACCGTATTCCCGTAAGACCCAAGGAGAAGCTTTCAAAGCTTTGTGATGCCTTTTGTCAACGCACACGCTGGGGGTAATATGCATGGAGTATGTTTAAAAGCAACAAGCATCAGCTTTTTATCATGAGGTGAAAACTGAAAGGGGATCCGATTAGAATTTAACTCCTTTTGCCACGACAACATATACATATCAGAGTCTTCTTTACAAGAAAGAAACAGATTCTGTTCCAATGCCAATGCTGAAATGTCAAGTGTGATATACATAGTTTCACCTTTACATCCTTCCAATTCATTGCGTTTTTCTCTCTTTCATCATGCAACTAGGAATATACATATAGGTATACACTCTTCGAAACAGGCACGTGCAAATATATGTACGAGCCTTATTACGTGATTGATTCAATCGCTGTATATATATTTATCCAAGTATAGACATGGATGTTACCTTTGCCCTTCTGGAATATTTTTTAGTAAATACACACGGTGAAATGATCCAGAGCACAACTCTGGAGAAAATGCAACGAGCATTCAAACCTTTTTTTTGTATCATTGCTCGCCAGGAATTCCAAAACCTGAGAGTATATAGCTTACTTAGCCTTTTTATATAAACTATTATATTTTATTCCCATAATAACATGATCGCAAAGGCAAAACTATTTTTTTACATTTGTTTACGCCATCCATGTAAGCTAATTACTCGTGTGTTTTCTCATGTGCATACCTTGAGAAAAAGCTAATGTACACATTTGCCTGTTCGACGCATACATAAAAAGTAAATTATAGAGTGAGGCGAAACACGGCATCGAGCGTGAGAGAAAACAGCCAGAGACAAGAGTGAGAGGGGAGCAATAGGTCAATCAAACCTAGTATTTTTCAATATTTACATTTCCACTGTAAACAGTGTCACCACGACCGTCGTCGACGTCGTCAGCACAGCATCATTATCATCAACATATCATTAGGAAAAGGAAAAAAGTTTACATACGAATCAGACGGAAAATTACAGCGTGTGTATATTTCTCTCTCTCTCTCTCTCTCTCTCTTTCTCTCTCTCTCGCCTGTAGTTTTGTAGTAGCGTATTCACACAAGGGGAAGAATTGAAGTTGACGCTTTTGTGAGCTTTTGCCACGACAGCCAAGAAAATGTAGAAATGTAGAATGGGTATATTATTGCAACACCTTCTTTGCACTGGTGGGGAGATCATACGTCAACAATTTTATAGCTATTTTACCCAGATAGCATACATCAAGGACATTACACGTAAGCCATGGAAATGGAGTCGTAAGTATTTTTTTCCCTTCGTCTTCATCCATTTGGGTGTTAACAGAAGGAAAATGTCAATACACATGTTCCACCAAAAAAATACTACGGAATCATGATGTTCTACACGCTTTCGCTCTTTCTTCACTGTCACAATGAGAAAGCCTATACACTCGCTCCTTTGACATTCACAACTTTGTCAAGGTAAAAAAAAGAACGATATCAACGTCAAGAGAGGGGAAGTCACTGATAGCTGTGCTCCTGATACGGCCAAAAAATTATACGGGCTAAAAAAATTGTGCAAAATAAGTTCTCCCTTGTATTTTGCCACATTCGAAAAAAATGTATCCCCACATGCATGCCATCTTCATATTGTATACATATGTACATTACGCTCATGTATATGTAAAATAGTGAACAGAATCTACTTGTCTTTTTTCCAGAGGTTTTGAATTTTTCATGCTTTCAGAGGTAAATTAACCTAATTACTCATGGAAACGTCAATCTCCCAAATTGCCCGTAGTCGAAGTACTTGAAATTCACTGCGGAGATGAAAAAAGTCCTGGAAAGGGATGAGTGAAGCGAGAAACATAACTCTGGAAAAATTGTTTTCACGAGAGATGGAGAGAAAGAAGGGGAAAATTGTCTATTGAGTAATGCGCCTTTACCGTTACCTATACATTCGTATGCAATACAATACTTTTACTTCCATCTTCTTTTTTCCCTTCCACAGTTGAATTCTTGGAATTGTAAAAAAAGTAAAAAAAAATCCCAGGTAAATACAGGCACGGGGAAAGACGACGCACACCTCCTAAGAACGGTCCCGTATCACGGGCACAGCACAGCGAGAGCGCGAAAGCGTTTTCAACCGTTCAAGGATTAATGTTTCCTCTTTTTCCATTTTATATCTCGGGGACTTGTGTCTGAGTAAGTACATCTCCTAAAATGTATGGCATTATATGTGTATCTATATGTATGTGTGTGGCCCTTCCCCTGGGGGAAAAAGAGGTCCCAAAAATTACCCAATGCTGGATGCTGTATGAGAGATAGGAGGACATTCCATATTTTTTCTCCATTTAAACATACTCTTCTGCCAGCTTAATAAGGATGTTTGCTCTTGCGATTTTCTCGAATCTCTGATCTTCTCTCAACTCGTTTCCTTCTCTTCAGATAATAATATCAAGTAGTCTGTCTGATCTATACAAAGTATATAATAGAGCTTCTCTCTGGATAATATCCCCTGTTTCCTTTTTTCTGGAAGGAAGGATGATGTTTTCAAGAAAGAAAGAAGAAAAAAATGCTTCATGCTGTGTATGTATGTATGTATGAATGTGTGTACCTATTACGTAAAATATCTATATACTTGCAGCAGTACAATGTGCTACTTACAGTTTTTGAGGAGAAAAAAAGGATGTGTATTTTTAGGACGACAATGAGCTACAAAACGAAATTTCTACCATTCCAGTAATGTATGCGCAGCCCTGTCAGGTAGGAATGAAGCGCAGGTAAAACCTTTCATTTCGTCACTTAACAACACCTTACAGTAAAAACCATCATTTTTCTTTTTAAAAAAGAAGAAAGAATTATATAGGTATGTACTTATTTCTATTTTTCCAGTGAACATGCTCAAGGTAAGAAGGGAAAAAAAAGTTTTTAGCTTTCAGAGTTGCTCCTTCCTCATTATTAATATGAACCATTTCTTTGCACTCGCATCCTGTTTAGAAACAATTTCTACCATCAAAAAGTCTCTATATGAAGGCAGCTCTTAAAACTCATGATGATAAGCATATATATTACTCGAATCTCTGTGTAGTTTTTTTTTTCTCTTTGCAGAGTCAAAGAAATCACCTCTCGAAAAAACGAATTTCGCTTTTTTTTTTCAAGGATAGGTAAATAAAAAGCCCTTTAACCAGTCATATGCCAAGTGGGAAGGAATGAAAGGGGAAAAATTGTTCAGACAAGCAAAAACACACGAATAAAGTGCTGAATAGATACACACATACATAGCACATGCTATATTGCTCCAAAAAATGCTCGATTTTTTTTCTACCCCAACAAAATAAAAATGTTTTCTCAGGAGGAAGGAATACATATATACACACGCAGACATCTATCCATCTCAAACGGCTTCTACTCTCGCCGCGCTGCATTATACATTTTTTTGCACATATCAAACGGAAGAAAGCCAAGTATCGTCGACAATAATAAGAATGACAAGAGAGAAAGAGAGCTGGCAATAGTAATAATCATAACCGTATATATGCCTTCATTCCAGCGCTCATTTAGTCTTCTCAAGAGTATCATGTTTGTTTCATCATCATCGTCATTATTATCTCCAAATAATGGAAGATGCGAGTACGGAGGTAGGCTAGGAGAAAAAGCACGTCATGGAAGCAAAGAGAGAGAGAGCCAGGGTAAAAGGAATCGAAAAGCCCAGAAAGAATTCCTTTATTTTTCCCATTGAATTTCTGCCTTTTTTCGTACAGTTGCCGGATTTTTTTTCGCCATGCTCAAGCTTGGGTCATAATCGTAATAATAATGTTATTACTGTTGTTGACGAATGAGAAGGAAACATAACACTGGAAAATTTTCTCTCTCCCTGCGAGTACATTCTCCCTTTGCTCCCCATTCCAACAAAAATAGAGTCCTATTGTCACTCATGAGCCTCTATTGTTGCGCTCGCTCACAGTGTTCGAGGCGAAACAATACAAGGGGGAAAAATTGAACTTTGTAAAAGACAAAGTTAGGGAAAGATGTGGCACTGCGGAGCTGCCAGAGTCTATGATTTCACACTTGAATGAAGTTATCTTCCGTGTGTATGTTTCAATACACAGGGCAACCTTAGCCTGTGTCTTCTGGGTCGCATTGTTTCCCTCTTCCGAAGGTTTGTCCCTTTGCTTCTGCTGGAAGAAAGCGGTTTTTATGACGCTCGATATGATAAAGACGTTCCTTCAATAGCGTAATCCGGATGAAGGTAAGCAAAAAGCCGTAAAAATTTCTGTGTGTGAGCCAGAGTGACAATGAAACAAAGCCGGTAAATATATACGAAACATGACACAAGCATATGTACATATATCCCAGCAATGCTTGAACTTCACGGGCTTGTGTGCATGTACCCAAAAATCACTGACAAAATAATAATAATAGATTCCTTTATCCCCCCAAACAAAACAAAATACAGGGAAAAGGTTTAAACTAGAACACTGAAGGCAACAATGAATCAAGGTATACACGTCAATAAAATCCGTTAGAACTGCTCAATGAATCAAGAAAAAAGGAGCCGCTTCCCCTTTTATTAGGTCCATCAACAAGCAGCCAGTTCATCATCAATATTTCACATGAACTCGGCAGTTGGAAGACTGTACGGAGCCTAAAGCTCGTCTTCATACATGAATTTATTTATGAGTCATGAGCCAAATTAAATCCTTTTTTCTTCTTCACAGGAAACGTTTACTTCCTCTGTGAGAACGTTTTCTCGCTGTTTAAACACGACTTCTTTGAGACGAATGGATTTCCACGTTAAAATTAAGTGGCCAATTTTCTTAGGCATGTGCTTTGTGACATCTTTCTCCTCAAAAAACCATACGTTTTCCCCTTATCTCCACGGTGAAACATGACTTTCATTCGATGGAAGAACGAGAAAAGTTGGAAGTGAGCAGCAACAGTTCCATTTTTAAATGACAGCGCAGCAAAACAAAAATCCCATAATTTTTTTATTGACATGCTCGTTCAACACGAAAAGTGGGATAGTAAACAAAGTAAACTTAGTCAAAAATTATTTGTCGCTGTCATTCCATATTTCAATGTGCTTTCTTTCTCTCTCTCTCTCTTTTGTGTCCTCACATATACATACATACATCATTATTTATGCTATTGATTCTTCACATTAAACACGAAATTAGGTAGGCATCTCGAAACTCTTGGAGAGAAGCTAGCAAGTTTCCACCAGGTACTCATCCATGATCCCCACAAGACCCGTAGACTACGACAAGGGAGAGAAAGACAGAGCGCTGCAAACAGCCAAGAGAGAGAATGATACAGAAAGTGGATGATAGTTTGTACATGTCTTCAAGGGACACACATCAGTCAGCAATGGTTGAGCACGTATGCGAAGCGATTCTCACACAGAACATATACATACATTAAACTGCAGAGCGATGCGATGCTTATAACTATTTTGGAACCGACCCTGGGCGACGAGCACGGAGGCACTCGTCCGAGGCCAGATATCGATTTTAGCAAAAAATGACGACGAAATACGTATGTACAGACACATACGTGCTTGTAGTAGAAAACGATATACATAGATACATACTTAACTAAATGAAAAAATTTTACTGTAGTTTTTTTCTCTCTCTACTAACTATCCAACATCCAACCTGCCTGCCTGCCTTTTGACTAGGGCTCCATGAGAAACTCAAAAGAGAAAGTGTATTCCAGAATGGAGAAAAAAAACTTTGGAAGAAAGAATGTGTATTGCACAGACACACACACAGAGAAAGTGTAATATGAAAAGGCTCCAACTTTTTTTACTCTCTCCAGAGCACTTTGTCTCAAGTCTCAGTTACCTTGTAGAGAAAAGCTAAACGCGTAATAATAAATAGAGACAAGAGAGAAGAGAAAGATACCAAAGCCACATTTTTCGCTTCCAGCTCTCTCTCTCTCTCTCCTTTGTCTACTAGCTCTAGAGCTAAAGGAAGCCAGAAACAAAAAAAATCTTGCTGATGTACACTGTAAAGCAGTGAACCAACAAAATAAGTATTCAATTTACATCATGTAATGCAACATAAAAAGTGGCTTCCTTACGGTGCTGCTGCTGAGTAGAAAGAACGAAGAGAGAGAGAAAGAGGCTCCATGCATAAGAGTAAATGGGGAGAAAGCGCATACAAGTAGAACAACCATAAAATATTATAAATAGTTTGACTAGGTACACACACAACAAAACTTTGGAGCTGAAATTCAAGTAACTTAATATTGTTTCCTTCTTGTAGAGAAAATACTTACGAAAGAGAGCCAGCAACATCAATATAGCCTTACCACACGACATATTTTTTTCTTCTTTTACCTTTTTGCATGTTCTCCATCCAGCTGAGCAATGTCGCCAGCTTTCATACATCCAGTGACTACTACACGCTGGAATTCAATGATATGCATATGCTCCTGGAGAGAAAATATGATGAATGGTTTTATCACTATCTGGAACTTGGCTTACTCGTTTTTCTTCATTTTTTGTCGAAGGAAAATGACCACTTTTCCCCCATGCAAAGTAATGAACGGGAAAGGTAAGAATCCATGTCAAACGTGAGAAAAAGTTTTCCCTCTCTCTCGTACACATTAATCGATTGCCGTGTGATGGATTACCTGATCTCACCTATATTTGGGTCTCGTGCCACAAAAATTAAAGGTCTTTGAGAGGGAAATTACGAAATACTAAATAGCCATTTCCCCTCTAACCCATGACAATATGTGCATATAAAATACACATATATTTTTTGCAAATAGCCTCTCTTTCGCCTTTCGTCCAGAAACTTCATGCTAGATACAAAAAATATGTATAAAAAATCTCGAGTTTGAAGGAAAAACCTTTGCGTCATGCTGTTTGCCTGGATGACTCGAAATCCAGCAAGTTTGTAACATGTGCACACAAGCATGTGAAAATATACACATACATACGTGATCACGGCAGTGTGACAGAAAGCTGGCTGCTATTCTCCAATCTCTCTCTCTCTCTCTCCGTGTGCCTTTCTCCATTATGCATTGAATATTTTCCCTTCTCTTTAGGCCTTATATTTTTTTCAAACAAAATATAAAAACGGGGAAATGTACATAGATTCATGCACTGGAGACATGCATCATGCATCTTTTTTTCTTTCTTTCTTTCTCTCCTTTCGTCGCACATGATACTGATGATGATACTAGGACAAAGTAAAAGTTTCAACAGAAACTGTGTGTGTGTGTGTGTAAGAAACAGTGGTGATGATGCTTTCTCTGGCTCAGTTAAATGGCTCAAATAAAAGCATCCAGCGTGATAGGAAAAGGAGATGGAAAAAAGGAGAATATTTATACACTTCTATTTTTTTCGTGCACCACATGATAGTAGCATTAGATAAAAAACACACACACCAACAAACTTTGCACGGTGTATGGATATATAAACCATACAAAGTTTGAAGAAAAAGACGGTGGAGCAAGGGAAAAAAAGAAAGAGGGTGAAGGAAAAAAGAAAGTTCATGGAACACTATAAGAAGATGAGGAAAAATAAGGGAATTATATGATCATGATGATGATGATGATGCAGTGTGTACAGACATTTATATATATACTATGGAAAGAGTGAGAGAGAAGAGCACAACTTGGAAATGAACACGCTCTGGAACAAAGTTACAACAACATGTGCACGCTCCTCAGTCTTGCTCATCTGAGAAGAAGACGAAGAAGCAGAAGAGAAAACGGGAATGATGCCTCAACTGGAGAAAGCCCATGATGAGGAAAAGATGCTACCGACTACAATTCTCGGTGCTCGCTTTTTACTTTTTACCATACAACATTCGAAATGGATGTACGGGGCGAATACTGACATCATCATTATTATTATGAATTTTGTAAATTAAATTTGAAATGTGGTTTTTGACTGACATTTCTTCAAAACTTGGTGTGCCAATATGTAAATATCTCCAAAATGAGGAAATTTCACCAGTACATAATAATAATAATAACAGGAATTGTAATTACAGGCTCAAAGAAAGTGAGACTGGAGTAAGCCGGTGGGAATGTGGTGTAACACAGCAACGTGAGCATATGAAATGAGCTTTGAAATCGGTTTCATGTTCAACTCTGCCCACTTCCGATCCAATCGGATGTATTGCAATTTGCAATGTGAGTTGTGTAAAGCTGAGGGATGACGATATATACAATATATGTATGATTTCAAACAAAAGCTTTGGCTTTGTTTTACTTTTCACTGGGAATTTGCAGCAGAGTTCTTTTTTTATGGTGAGGATCAAAAGGAAAATAGCAAAAACTTAATCAGTGGCTTCCACGAACTTCTCGTAATCATATAGTATGAGCGTTGTTGAGTAAGAGGATCTGCCAATCATTAACTTTCACCGGAAAAGAGGAAAAATTGGCTAAGGCCTTTTGTTCTCATACAAAGGGACTGTAAATGCAATCATATGAATAGATAGGAGAAAGGAATTTTTTTTGAGTTTTTGCTGCTCCCAAAAAGTACAAAATCTAATTCGGTGAGCCACGCTCCCGCCTACACACCGAAAAAGTCATGTACATAGCATTCGATTTGATTATGTTTGGAAGAAAAAAAGCTTGCTTTCACAGAGTACAAATATGATCCGACGGGTTCTTGGAAAGCCGCATGTTATGCTTCTTATCGTCAATTTCACAATCCATGTCAAAATTAATTTTGAAACCTTTCGTTGAATTATTTTCCACGTCTTTTTGTGCAATTTTAGCCAAATTGTATTCCTTTCCAATTCCTCTGTCAGGCCCAGGCCTGATCACAAAATTCGGAGGAATAGCATCCAATTTGAATCTTGTAGGCTCAATTCCACACATCAATTTGAATAAGAAGCAGCCACAAAACAACAAAAGCTTTGAACCCACATTCAGCAGTAATAGTAATGGGTAATGTGTATATGTATGGAATACAATGTATGAAAAATCATGATGACATAAGATATGTGATGTCAGCAGCGTTCTCTCAACTTTTTGCCAACTACGCTCTGCTGAAATGCGCAACACCATCTATATTTCTCAGGCGGACGAGGTCTTTAGGAGAGACAAATGTGTCGATCAGTTAGAAGCTGAAGTCAGGATATGCCGCAGTGAGTAGCGGCAGCGGCAACTGTGCCCAAGCTGTGAAGAGCTTGCATGCTGATGCTTGAGGTTCGTAGCAAGGTTTCATAGTATTGTACATTACTCAAAGGCACATATCAATCACTACTTTTCTCCGACAGATTTTTAAAAATTATTGCAGGAAATATAGTGCTGTTGGCAATAATTTGTAAACAGCGCAATTGAGCTGGACTTGAATGCCATAAAGCCATTCACATGACCCTTAAGCTAATAGTTTTTGATTGGGCCTAGGAAATGGTTTTTAATAAAAAAAAGAACGTTTCTCCAAGTTTTTGAATGTAGTTCAAAATTGAGAATTCAAGAATAGTTTATGCATTTCATGAAGTTCATCGATTTGATCATCGCTTGTTTAATTTCTTTGCCTAGGTGACGTAGGTTTGCCATGTGAACCGAGCCATTCATTGGACGAAAGTACGTTGCTGAGTTTTATGTGAGATGTTCAGAAAAGTAGAAATGCAAACTTTTGAACAGAAAAAGTCAGGTGCCATCGGTTGTACGATTGAATAGCTCGGATAATATTAGTAAGGAGAAAGTTGTCGCTTACCCATGGTCAGGTATTCTATCAGGCATAAGCCCCGGCATCCCAGATGAGTTCTGAGGTGGGCCGGGTGGCAGGTGCGGGCCTGTAGAGAATTCACAGTAAATGTTGTAAAAATTAATATAGTCTATTCGAAATTGTATGCGTTTTTTAACAGAACTGTTCCTGACAGCTTAATTTTGCAATGATGACGTGTATTTGTAAAGTAGAGCAAACACTGACCTGGTGGTATGTGTTGTGGAAAAGGCTGTCCGGGGAAAGGCGGTGGTCCGAAATTGGAATTTCCTGGCCCTCCCGGAGGGAAAGGTCCTCCGGAGGAGTAGGGTGGGAAAGATTGATTTGGACGAGACCCCTGAAGTGGTCTAGGTGGTGGCCCGCCGGACGGTGGAAAGTTGTTATTGAAGTACGGAGAGTTCGGACCGTTGTATATACCAGAAGGTGGGAAAGGCGGCCCGGGCGGTGGGCCGTGAGAATTAAATCCTACCGGTGTGGAGGATCCTGAAGGCGCGGGTGAATGCGCGTAATGAGGCGGAGGGCACGGTGTTGAAGGTCCCCCTCCGGAGGCTGCGCCACCCTGAGGGGTAAATGGACTTCCAGCAGCAGGAACACTTCCGCTGGTGGGGTAGCCTCCTCCTCCCCCACCCTGAGTCACACATTCAAAAGGAAACAGACGTTAAGTTTCAGTTTTGTCTAACAAAAGTACAAAAACAAGGAAAAATATTCTGAAAGTCGTCATGATACCTGATAAGCGTTCGGTGTCCCAGGCGCTGAGAAAGGTGAAGTGGTTTGATTGTTGGGGGTGGCCGCGAAAGGCCTATTGCCCCCACCTGTGGGGTCGCTTCCCGTTGTGTTTGGTGAGATAATCGACTTTGTCCACAAATTATTTGCTCCAGAGGATCCTAACGCAGACTCTGGCGGCTCCAGCTTTGAGCTGTGTAACGATTCGCGGATTCATATTTTGTATTATGCTTCAATTCGCTCAATTGTCATCAATTCATGCACAATGTTGGTCAGTAAATATCAAGTAGGTTTGTAAGTACCTGTCTATGGGCGTTGGAGATTTCAACGTCAGTGAAAGATGTTTATCACGCCGTCGAGTCACTTTGGCAGAGTTTCGTTGACCTCGTTTTACGGAAGGAATGGTGGCGGCGCTTTTGTCACCTGAGGGAAATCCTTGGTATTCGTGGAAATAACCATTCGGTCACTTTGACGCACTTCACCTTTGACTCGCTGATTCAGACTCCAGCATGTCTTATGTAAGTACTCGGCTTGTTAAAAAAACTATTTCTTGTACGCTTCAATATTGCTATACAGCGGCAGGAGTGTTTTTCTAACGGAAAAGAGCACAAATGGCTTCGTCAACAATTTGAGCAATGCAGAGAAAAACAATTTTACTCCTTATCTATGTGTATATGTGTATCAATCACTAGGATAACAGCTAACATTAAGTTTCCTAAGCACAAACAGTAAAATTCCTTAAGGCTTTCTGTCTTGAGATTATTACGTACTAATAATCGGAAAAGTTATTGCCGGTATCATCGGAATTGGCAAACGAATAGTCCTTCCGCAATCTGTCAGCATTTCCAAAAGCTGAAAACCAAAAAAAAAAACACAAAAATTATATCAGTGTATCTACATAATCGCGTTTTTACTCATTAGGTTAATTAGAGCTTTCCAGCACAGCGTCGTAATTAGTATTATCTTCGTGTTAACCACAAAAAGATAACCGTTGTACACTGACGACTGGGTCATGCGAGACAACTGAGAAAGATTTCTTCTTGCCTTGTGCACGAGCACACGGGGAAAAATTGTAATAAGCGTTTACGAATCGCTTACCAGTTACCAAAAAACAATTTATTTTTTTTTCAATTTTTCTATTATTTCTCTTTTCAAGGTCAACGCATTAAATTTCAGCAACAAGTCTACATTTTCCCCCAATAAACTGAACAAATAGAATAGCTGTTGGCCGGTGACCAACGAGCTCATATCATTGCTTATATTAATACATACACCAGGTCAACCAATTATTTTGCGTATTGATTTCCAAAATTTTTTTTATCTAAATGTAATATACAATTTTTTGCAAGATACCTACAATACAGTAATATGGTAGTTGGTTACAAGAGAAATATTTACTGCATGTCACTTACACAATGCTCTTATCTGCGGAAACTGGAGAAGCCACGAAAACCGTCCACTTGTCTCTCTCCCTCTCACTTATCTCTACAACTACAGTTTTTTTGGCAATTACAATTTCCGTTCGTCGGAACTGCATCTACCCTAACTAATTTAGAGACACGAGCAAACCATCAGACACCAAACTATGTAAACTCCTTGCTCTTCTGTTCATTTCAACTGACCACTTGTCTCGTCTCAATTACGACCATCCTCATCTCCTTTCCAACACTTTCTCTGAAATTTTTCGCAAGAGCTTCGTCGTCGCACAGGACCGATAAGCAAAGGATGCAGGAGTTAGTAACCCTCGTCGCATTTTCAAAACGGAGCAGTTGTTCCATGTGAGCTGTTCCTTCATATATTTCACGACAGTCTCACGACGACGACGACAACGACGACGATTCCATAAATGAATGAAATGGACATACATGCACTCACTCTATGGTACTACGAAAAAATAGTATGTTCTCACATTCTTGGACACCTTTTTGACCTGTGTGGAGTCATTTATTCTCGCAAATCTCGCTTTTCACTCGAAATGCATCTCAGCAAAAAAAATAGTCGGTGCATATGCGAAGAGAGACGAGTCGAGTGTAGTAAATCAAATTAGTCTTTCGATTCGAGAGAGAGCCAGACTAAAATACTTATATTCGAGTTGTGGAGCACACACGGTGGTAAGTAAATGACACAAGAGACTATCTCAATCTAATCACCCGTTCTTGTTGACACCACTTGTCACAATTTTACTCAATTCGCTGGCTCTCTGTCCCTCTCTCTCCCAACAAAAGCCTTATGAGGAGTAGACTCACACTTTTAGTTCCCATTTTCACTCGCCGATCATCAACTTGCGGACTACGAAAAAATCTCGACTCAAATCAAAATCAAATGCCGACCTTCGTCTCATAATACTCTACCTCAGAGTTCGGCAAGGGACAAGATTATCTGTGTATTTAGTCAAATGTCGTAGGTAAATAATATGTACGCTCTCTCATGTAAGTGTATGACGAGCGCGATGATATGCCGCTGCTCAGAGAAGCCTATGGTTATAACCTACTGCGAAATGAGAGCGCCTACATATATATACTTTTCACCGACTGCCCAGCTCCAACAACTATCCAGCGTGGTGTATAGCGGCGATTTAAATGATTGATTAAAGTTAACTGGCTCGCACACATACATCACATCATCACACACCTCTCCCAATCGTTTCAGAGATAGGCCTTCCGCACAAAAACCATGTCCACTCGTCACTCCCGCACATCAATAATCCAACGAAGATTTATTCATGTTTTGTCAAATTTTGCCTGCTTTTTTTTAACTCGCATCAACTTTATTGTGATGGGATATGTGTCCCACAACAACTCTCTCGATAGGAGGAACGACGTTCCAATGCATGGAATATTTATGTACGATTTTTTATATCGATTTCGCTCACTTTTACTGTAGTACTTTTTTCCCTGTGCTGTTGGCACGGTGCTGGTGAAGCAGCAACGTTATAATCGCTTGCTGACAAGAAGACGTTTCCAAACAAGTCCGCCAAACACAACACCGCTCTGAGCTGGACACGGCGCATGAAAACATGTATGCAGAAAAATAAAACCAACTTTATAGATTTTGCCCGTTTTTCGAACTGTCGTGGAAATGTGAGGTTTCATCGAGGACATGAGAAAATGAGTGGAAACCAAAATATTTTTTTCGCCTTCCTGGTTACCAAGAAGTTTGGTAGTTGGAGGAGAATATTATTTCTTGGGCTTGTGGAAAAAGAGGGTTTTTCCTTCAGATTTCAGTTGGAGAAGTCAACTCTTTTTTTCCCTTACATTTTTTAAACTTTTTTCTCTAGGCTTTTTTCGCTTTTGAGAGATAGAGCTTCTGCTGATGCTTTTCCGCTGCTTCAGTATATTCTCCTCTTTTTTTGGAGGCTGTGTACTCCTGCACTTTTTTCTCTCAAAAGCCGTATGTAAAGTGTTATACGACAGAAGAACGGACGGACAAATATTATACACGTTGAAGTTATGTTGATGTCGCTATATTATAGTAGTTGAGTTCAGTCCGAGGGTTTTTGAGGGAGACGAGGAAAGAAAATAATAAGAGTTTGTTCAGTTGCAGTTCGCATGCATTCTCAGTGTGTATTACATGTTAATGGTAGGTATATATCCCCACACTGCATTATTTTGTGGTTGAAGGAGTATCACTCTTAGAAACATGGATACACTCGACAACATTTTTTTTATATTTTGTAGGTATGGCAATATTGTAGTAGAATCTTTTTATAACATTCGTCGCTGTATCTTTCTCTCTTATCCATCCCCCAAAATGCTGAAGAGTTCGAGGAAAAAACTGTGAGAATACATGCATAAGTATATATACATATAGTCGTAATAAAATAAAAATACCTAAGGTAGGATTTTTACTTTGATGCGATGTGCATTGTGCAATGAGCATTTTGAACACTTGACTTTTTTTCTCTGTCTCATATACATAATACTCTCGTGCAGCCACAGTTAGAGGCTGGGAGAAATACAAGAGGTAGTTTAAGTTTGATTGTGAACCTAAAGTTCGTTTCGTTCCCATTTGCAGAAGGTTTTAAGCTCACACATAGAGAAGGAAAAAAAGGAATCTTGATTGTGAGTAAAGTAGTGCGAGTTTTCAACATTATCAAGTAAAGAGAGAGAGAGAGAGACAGAGTAATCGATGAAAAGCGTATTAATGCGGAAGACTCGTTTTGGTGTCTCTCCGATAATTATTAATCCTATTTGCTCTTAGATATGCTGGGGCTTGCTTTGGGTGTGGGGTGTCTTGAGACAAAGCGAAATTATTCAAGATTTTCTTGTCCGTACATGGTTTAAATAAATGATTTCTTTTTCTTAAACTCGAATAAGAAAATATCCCACCTTCAATTTGTATTTCATTTATTAATATTTTCCATTCACTGTAATTCCATCAAATCACATTGAAAAACGTTATGCTATATAGTTTTGTGATATTTTTGCTATCCTTCGAATGCCTAAATTGTTGAAATGATAAATGACAGAGCCCACTCGTAGAAGAGCTTGATATTTAACGCAGTTTTAATTCCATCGTCGCCGCCACTTGTGTACCACAGCTTTCCGTCACCACATTTTAGACCGGGACTAGAAAACATATATATTAATGATGAAGTTGGGGTTACGCAGACAGAGTCTAAGTTGAGCAGTGTATACATTAAACATTTTATTTACCCTCTTGCGTGGAATAGGTATGCAAGTTCAATCTAACCACTTTTGTTGTACCTACACGCACACACACACACACATTGTAAGTACAGCAAAGAAGTACAACGAAAGTCTGAAAATCCTACATGAAAGAAATGAAGATTATGATGATGATAGATATTATTATGAGGCTTGGTAAAAAAAATGCTTTTCTTAACGCCCTACCGGTATATTGCTGATCAGGCTTCGTGTTACAGCAAAAATCTACGCGCTCTCGTCATGTTTTCTGTGGTGAGACGATGCCATACAAGAACTTTTTTGCTTTGAATTTTATTGCGCCTCACAATATTTTCTTGAAGTTCAAGCGCCTGCAAAAAAAAGAGTAAAGATACGCTTTGGATTTCATGACTTAATTGATCTAATTGAAAATTCAGGAAAGGTATATAGAAAACGTACACATAATAATCAGTTTCCCTCGGGAGGAAAACTTTTTAGCAGATTTGCGGAATATGCATGGAATCTCTCACATAGTGCAAGTTTTTTGGTAAATAATGAGAGAACGTCAATTTTGAAGGAATTCTCGCTTTTCCTCATTCATTTCACGTTCTCAGTTTTTGGAGAAATATGTGAGCATGAGGGAAGAAAAAGAGAAAAAAGAACTTTTTGGGAAGAGAACATTGATTTTTTGCAACCAATTTAAATTCATATTTCTCACTCTTTTTTTCTCTCTGAGAGAGTATAAAAAAGTTTAAAAAAACGTCTTCTTGAGCTTAAATCTAGGCTTGAAAATGTATGCATACATATGGATATGCGGTGGACGCGCTTTTCTCTCGTCGAGAGAATAGACCGTGTGTGATGTACATCTATGAAAATGCACTCTCTTCTGCACCTCATTCAATACAATTCTTGATGCATGTATAATATGGAAACGTGCTACGGGCTCAAAAGTTTGAAAAAACTTTATTTTTCAGAGTTCGAGAGGAAAGGACAGAGAGAGAGAGAGAGGATGGATGCCGTTTTCGTTGTATTTCCCGTAGATTTCTTCTTTTTGTGGTAAATGGATGTATGAAAAATATGCACGACCAGGCATACACGAGAATGTATATATAGACGTCAGAGAGATACATACATTTCTGTGTTTTGGTGGTGTGTGATCAACTCCAATTTTCCATTGCGTGATGATGATGATGAGACAAAACTGAGCCATGTTGTACAAGCTAAGGGGGAAAATGTGTGAATAGTATGCAACATTCGAAGATAATATTGTTGCCTTGCTTACAAGTCCCATACTTCAATAATTTTTTCACCTCTTTTTTTCTCTCTAACTCTGGCTTAACAATACTTGAACAAAATATGTACAAAACCGAAGAATCCGAATGAGCAAAGAGAGAGAGAGAGAGAAATACCAAAACCAATATTTTCATGTGGATAGGTACTAGCATTAGCTGAAAAGGTATAAAAAAATAACAATGCAATACTGAACATTTTGTGATTGTCTGAACAAAAAAAAGTTTAGAATGAAGAAAAGAAAATGATACAAAAAAATCTCGTCTCTACATTTTTGCTCTAAAATAATGTAAGTTGAGAGCAAAAACTTTCATGATTCGGGGGAGCTTCTCCTATCCATCTCGGTGCTACTACGTGTCTATTTGATTTACTCTTTGTATATTTATAATGCCTTACATTTTTTTACATAAATGAGATTTTTTACGTTTATTTCAGCGCAAATACCGTGGGAGATAAAAGTAATCCCGAGGTGATATTACGCTTAATCGATGGATGGCCGAGGATGTTTGATGAAAAAGACGTGTACAGAGTCAAAACATTTTTGTGAATGTCAAAAAAATCTGAAGGTCTTGAGGTTGGGCTTAAAAAACTTATGAAGTTATTCAAATCTTAGAGGGCACTGGCAGAAAATGCGCCAGTTTACTACGGAAATTACAGAAAACTTATTTTTATTGCATTTTTGGAAATCTTTTGAACAAAGGTCGATAAAATATTTTGCATTCTTAGTTTGCCCCAAACGCTTTTGAAACAGACAATTTATGAACACATTTTTTGCTTTTGAAAATGCATGTGAAAAGTACGTAGTAAAAGTCTCAAGGTTAATGTTAATGGTCGAATAAATGTTATCCAAATATTCAAATTTTCAGTTCCACATTGACTGGCGGAAAAATTGGCATTCTTAATTCTACCGCAGCATCTTTCAAGAAACAAGTACATATTTCATCCTCCGAGTTCCAGGGATACTACGCAAATTCCAAAAAAAAAACTTATCATTTGTACAAAAAGCATGAGACATGGACATGGATATGATATGACATAATGTTGAATCCGTCAAAGTTTATTGCGTAAAAACACGTTTTGCTCTCTACATGTCAAAGGATGTGAAGTTTTTGACTCTTTTTTTCTTCTCGATCGGCGCTACTCAAGAAGGAGGCTTCTTCGTGGATAAAAAAGTACAACTGATGATGTCAGTTCAACACTTTTTGAGAATTGAAGGATGAAACACAAAAGCGTCACTCAGAATAACCACCTCCCTACACAATATTTACTCTTCGTCTGTCCCTAATATCCGCTCATGTTAATCCTGAAAAAAACACATACCAAACTTAAACTCTTCGCTGGGGACATCATTTTGACAAGATATTATGTCTTGCTTTTGGGGGATATGCGAAAGAGACGAGGATTAAAAAGTTTTTTTTTTGCTCGAAGTCTCCTCTAGATTGCACCCATTATGTAATGGCTTAATGACATTAGCATTATACATATCCACTCTTGAAGATCACGTTTGGGTTAAGTTACAACTTCTTTCCTTCATTTTTTTAAATAATGGTGGAAAAAAGAGCTGAGAAAATCAAAATTGCACGGCCCATACGGCGCCTCATTGAAGTTGAAGAAGTTTTCAGAGATGATTATAGTGAAAAGACATTAAAATAATGGAGGGCTTCCATCCCCTTTTCGTAATCAGAATCATGGATGCTGCTGTCTTTACGTATGCCATCGCAATAAAGGACGACACAAACAGTTTGATAGTTGTTTGGGCAAAAACATGTTTTCAAAACATTGAAATCGCGAGAATTCAGTTGTTGGTCAATGAAAGTTTTAATTTCCATCCTGTGACTGTTGGTGGATTAACGCAGCGGGATGATGATGATGAGGATGATGAGCGCATTGACGAAGATTTAAAGAAGCATTTCAAAGAAAAATTATCAACCTTAATTTCATCTGGTACACCATTTAATTTAATTGCATGGCATCATTTAAAGTTATGGTATACCATAAGTTCATTTATGTCAAAAAAAATTGATGTTTCCATTTCGAATCCACTTGCAAACGCTCCAACGTCGTTAAGTGTATGAGAGCTTGTCTTGTTCCTTTTTTTATAGGTCTTAGCCTTGTTTTGAAATTGACATTCCTACTGTGACTTTGCTGCTTTTTTTTCTTTTAATGTCGAAGTTCGTAAAATATGTGTAAACAAATCAGCTATAAAAAGTAATTTTCAACTCAAGCTGGAGTTTTGAGCGCGCAAAAATTAAATACTGGCCTTTGTGTTTTTATCGTTTGTAAATATGCTGATGACTAGATTTTAACATGACGTAATAACGTCACATCACATGTTTCATTGAACCCTGTACCTGCAATCGTGTCAACACTCAACAATAATATTTTATGGCTTTAAGAAGTTCATTCCGCTACATCGAATTAGTTATATAGATTATTGCAAATTGATAGTCTTGGCCTCAAACGCTTTACTTGAGATAATTGCAGACTGTGATTTACAGCCTAATTACATTACACTATCATTGTCAGTTTTAAAAAATATATATTTAGTGGGTTTTAATAAATCATAATAATAAGGGTTAAAAACGTCTTTTTGCGGCCTCTTTGTAATACGTCGAGGTGATGCAGCCAGTATACTTGACCAATATTTTCACATCTGTACTTTGTTGATATTTAACCATTCGGAATGGTCAGTTACTGAATGATTATATTATCACTACAGGGTTATCCGCATTCTTCCAAGTGCTTTAAATTTATTCCGATCAGCTTAGTTCTGATTTAAATTTATCTTCGGGAATACTTTTTTTTGAAAATCAACAAGTAAGTCTCCTAAATTGTTGTTGTCCGTTAATTTAAAAGACTTGAAACATCTCATTCCTAGAAGGTTTAAAGTTGAGTTAATAGTAAAAATTTTGGCTTTTGGCTTCCGCAACCCACATTAATTTCCTTTTTTTTCTTTCCCAGTTATGCCAGACGTAGCATGTCAAACCGATCCAGAGATGTTCGAACCTGTGTTTCCAAAGAAGAAGAAGCGTCGTCCTCGCATACGTAAGTAAACATTTGTATTGAATGTGGGCCTGGTTTGGTGGAAATTAAACTGATTTCGCTTTGCAATTAAAAAGTGCATAAAAATGACAACAAGAGCGATTGCGAACAAAGGTTTAAAGTGCAGCTCATTTTTTTCTGACAACTGCGCAGAGCTTGTGTTTGGGATTTAGGATCTAATACGAACAGGGTAGATTTTTATGAGCTGGTGAAAAATAATGCTTCTTTTTGGTTGGCTCATGATGAGAAGCTGTTTTTGGACTCATATGTTCAGTACACTGCCTACTCGCTTTTCATCGAACTATCTTATGTTTTATAATATCTACCCAAAGAACATTAAGCCATCTCACATACACTCAACTTTCATGTTTTGTATTTACATTGAAAAAAGCGAAACAAAAGGTAATTTCGACATTTGAAGACGAAGGGCAGAAGAGGGTAATAGGTTTTAATCATAAATATTTATTACACATTTTGTTCCAATTTCGTAACCCCAGAGCTTCGTTAAATCCATCTGGGAAAGTTCTCGATCAAGAATTATTTTAGTAGCCAAGGACAAAATTTGTATTTATGTACGGCATTTTAAGATTGGAAGCCCGAAACTCAGCCCGTAAAGAAGCAGAGAAATTTAAATTATTTGAAGCACATCGTTGGCCAAAAAAAAATATGAAAAAGTAATAGTGATTCGAGTGGTTTGGTGGGGTCTCTTGTAAAGTAGGGGCAATGGATAGTTGTGAGGCGGTGGAGCGCGAGCTTGATAAAGTGACTTCAAAATTTGGAAATGTGTGCAAGGAGTCAATCACCCGACTGGATGAAATAATCAACACGTTGAGAGGGGTCCAAAACAATATACGTAAGACAAAATTATGAGCTAATTAACTACCTACTTACTTGCTATGGGATTGGGGCAAGTTGGGGCAAGTTGGGGCAGTGCAAGAAAATAATTACGATATGCACATTTGTGTTTGTTTGCAGGTGATTATGGAGGCGCAGGAGATGCGGGGATGTTGGAGGATGAAGCCCAATTCGATTCCGACTGCAAGGTCGTGTTGGACACCATACATAAAATCCCTGGATGTGTTAGCAAGATAGCGACGGACCATCGGGAGCAACATAGCACCGTGTCCAAAGTTGGAAAGGCTATCGATAGGGTACTTATTTTTTCACTAAGGCTTATCTCGGGTTAAAGGTTAGCTTGATCAATTCGATCTCATTTTTGCATCCTAGCTCGTGAGCTGCAATTAATTGAATACGATTTTGTAAAACCGATTTCGTTTGAGCAGACATAATTCATTTATGTGTTCAATCCTTGTTCTAGAATTTTACTCCAGACTTTGGGTCCATCACGAGGGAAGGTGTGTTTGCTGGTGAGCGAGAAAAAATCCTGACTCAAGTAATATGCCAGCATCTGTACCGCATAGGACTGTTAGATATAGGCGATAATTTGTGTCACGTGAGTGCCTCTCTTCAATTTAAAAAAATATGTATTTGCTAGTAACAATTGATGGAGTTGAGTTGAACGAGTAAGAAATCATCCTGATTAATAAATAATCTTTGTAGGAGTCGGGGCTTTCGCTGGACCCCAAATATAAGGAGCCGTTCGTGGAGCTTCATAGAATACTGGAGGCTTTGAAAGCACGAAGCCTCGAGCCTGCTCTCAAGTGGGCGGGTGAGAATCGCCAAGCTCTTCTGCAACAAGGCTCTAGTTTGGAGTTCAAACTCCACCGAATGGCTTTCATCAACATACTCAAGCGAGATCCAACGAACCAGATGGAGGCGATTGCATACGCTCGGTCCAACTTTGCTCCGTTTGTTAAGAAGCATGAAAAAGGTTTGTATCCAATTTAACTTTTTGCTGATGTAAATAAGTAACTTTAAATTAATATTTATATGCATGTATATGATTTTATCTGATTTGCAGAAATCCAGGTACTGATGGGTGCTCTACTCTATACTAACAAAGGAAGGAATAAGCTTGAGTCGCCATACAGCCACGTTTTTGGCACTAATCACTGGGAAGATATCCAGGAGACTTTTACTCGCGACGCGTGTGCCCGTTTGGGCCTCTCCATTGATTCACCGCTGGCTGTTTGGTATACGCTGCGAAATTCTGAAAACTATTAATTGCAAATTATTATATTGATGCTGATACTTTATTTTTTTTAAAAAAAAATTGCAGTTATGCCGCTGGATGCGTAGCTTTACCAGCATTACTCAACATATCGCAAGTTATGCAGGCGCGACAAGTTACGAACATTTGGAGTGGAAAGGACGAGCTACCGGTAACCTTTTTTTTAGCGTTAACGTTTTTATCCCTCTATGTTTCCTTTTTTATTATCTTTTTTTAAAATCTTTTTTTTGATTTTCAGATCGAAATAGACTTAGGCAAATATTTTCATTACCATTCCGTCTTCGCATGCCCGATATTGCGCCAACAAGCATCTGAGTCGAATCCACCAATGCGCCTAACCTGTGGACACGTGATTTCCCGGGATGCCCTACACAAGTTAGCATCTGGCAACAAGTAATCTAATTCTGGCATGCAATAAGAGAATTTGTCAGTGCCTTAACTAATCTTTGTGGTTGTTTCCTTTGTTTTTAGACTGAAGTGCCCATATTGCCCCGGGGAGCAAAATCCAAATGAAGCCAGGCAAATAACCTTTTAACCTAATTAAGAAATCAACGTTATAATTTCGTGTTCGTCCGTTCGTTGATATTCGTCAATCGAATTATCGCATATCGGTATGAACTACAGGTAAAATGTTCATGTTTATGTTTCATAAATTATGAACAAAGCTCGCGTCAATTATAGACATAACGTCCGCTTGACATTGTCCATGAGTCATTTGACCGCGCGTCGTATGAATTGTACATGTTGAACCATGCAAACGTTGCTAGGAAACGCGGCGTTGAATGGCTAATGGACTCTTTGAAGCAAAAGGTTTTTACCTTACACCTATTCACTAAATTTGCTACAGAAAATTATCAAAAATTGACATATACACATATATATGTATGTATTTGAAAATTAATTAATTAGCAAAGTAAATGTCAAAATGGGTAAGTAACCGTTATTATTTTATCTGTTATAGAAAGTCCTAACCTAAATATATTATGACTAGGTTTGTATTAAAAAATTGAGCGAATATTTCATTCAGCGCTGTAAAAAATTAATTGAAATATAGATGAATAAAAACGACTTTTATAATAACAAATTTTAATTTCACTCTGGATACTTTGCCTTAAGTTGATCATGCATATATGTATGTAAAGATAGTTGTCAACATGTACGAAAAATAAGCAAATCCACTTTCATTTTTTCCATTACAATTGCTTGTGAGTGCAAGCAATGTTGATTTATTTGTTAAACCTCTTTGACACGTGGACGACAGTTACAATGTGCTTTCTTGCCGTATGTAAACTCTCTAGGCTTTAATAAACGTAATTAATTATCTTGGTACATAATCTAAACTATACTGTTAAATATAATATATAGTAACAATAATATTTTTCTGTACAAATCACTCTCACAACAAGTTTTTCCCTAAAGGATTCAGGACACCAGACTAACAACTTCCACCTTTACAAGTATGATTGGGGCGTTTGTTTATGGAGTAGTTGACAAAAATCACTTGACAACAACATTCAAGCCGAGCGTCCAAGAGACACTTAATCTATATTTTGTTGCTTTTTTTCTCTTTGAACCATATTCTTAATTTCTTGGTCTACGTTTGGAGGAGACAAACATTCATTTTTGTGTGTGTCCGCTACAAAAATCTTCATTTTTTCAGTTTTCCTTGCAGTCATTCAATTACATACAAATAAGTGTACAATTTTCTACGAAATTTACAATTCACAAGTTTTTTTAAATATTCTTTTGCGATTACGATTTATACAAGAATAGAATAATTGCATGCTACAAATGACTTTATATATAACTATTTTCAAAACACTCATTTTTGTTTCCTATTTTTACCACTTTCACATCGTCAGAAAATATATGAATGACTTGACAGTAGAAACTTCGTGAAAACTGAAAAATAATAATTGAAATGCTATTTTGTTAAGACCAATGCCAATCCTATCAAATTTCATGAGGACAAAAAATATGTATGTAGTCCTCGTGATGTGATTGAAAGATTTCATTGTACAAGGCACCTCTCTATTTTATGACTTAAAAAATCAACCAAAAATATATTTATATATAAATTTTGTCAGTTATTACAAATTACAAAAAAGCTCCAAGGAATGTTGAATACACTAACAAAGAAATTACACAGCGCAGGAAATTTGTAATACTAAAAATTTACACTCGTTCCTTCACTTTCTTTGGGCTTATTTGTAGAGGAATGCGTAAAGCTGCGGTGTTTAAAATGGAAATTGGTTTCTCTTGCAAACCTTTTTGCTTTTTTACGAGCACAGCCACCAAATCTAAGCTCTATAATATTTTTTGATCACTATAATTTGCCCGGTTAGTTACGAGAGTGACCTTGAATTTTACGAATATAAAGGACTACATTTCATATTTCCTAATCATGCTTCCTGCAGCAACTCAGATCCAATTGTAGAATTGTAGAAAGTTAATAAGGAAAAAAATCCTGAAACTAAAATAGTCTAATCAATTTTGTAAAAAAAATCGGGATTCTAGAACAGTATAATATAATACTACGTATGTGCAACAATCCATCAATCAGGTCCGAACGCTTAAGAATTTATTTCGTATCTTAATGTACACAAGATTCGTAAT
>JAHZMY010003576.1:0-10144 GCA_027743915.1 Seira sanloemensis
ATATTGTTTAATAGACTTCAGGTAAGCTCTCTTTAGTCGGTTTCCAGGAGAAAAGTTTTAAATCTTAAAGAAATCGCAGTTTCAAAATTGAACTATTTTATGTGGTTTGGGACCGTGCCACGCGGCCAAAAATTCATGCCGACTGGTTTTGTGAAAAACAGTTTAGGTTTCAATATTTTTGTGTATGCTGGCGACAAAACACAAAATATTATCCTTCTCCTGCAGGAAGAATAACAATATTTCAGCTTTCCGTCTAATCGCCAGGGCAAGAAATGTAAAATTAGCCACATTTCCTATATTGCCCCATTTTGCAGGCTCTGGAGAGCCAGCAGAGCTTGTTAGTAATATGTAGTGCATGTCCCTATATTCACAAGGTTTTAATTAATTGATCCAAGGGCAAATTTTATAGGTCCTATTATATTGAGCTTTTGAAATCTTAAATATAAAAAATATCGTTGCCACTTTTGTTGTCCATTGAAACAAGCGACAATCCTCCAAGTTATCAAATCTCACTACTTTTTTACTCTTGACCACATAACCCATGTCTGCAATTATTCTGATGTAAAATTGCGTCATCTTTCTAATGGTGGTCTTAGTTTTTGCGTATTATTTCAATCCACCGAGATATACAGGCTTAAAACTACGTTTCAGAACTTAGACCATCACTGTGTACATATACATACTATGTATCAACTAGAGGCCAGTTTATTTTTCAAATTTCAGTTTATTGATTTATTATAAATTTGAGAGGTTTCCGTTTAAAATTTGATAGAAAAAATCGTCTCCTTTTATTTCCTTACACCCCGTTTCAAAATTGTAAGAAAAATTGCTGTAATTAGGCTGACACACTTGAACCTGAATAGATTTAGTTTTCTAATTTTTGTCCCATGGATTTAATCCATTTTACTTTAGATACAAACTTAGCTTAGGAGTTAAATTAATGTCTCGGAAACTGAAATAGGGGTATTATTACCAAAACAATCAAAACGTTAAAAATTGCGGGACTTGACCATACGTATTCTATGTATCATAGAGTACCGTCTAATAACGGTTGAAATTAGATCAGAGCTTGAGATGGTATCGGCGCTTGTCTGACGATTTCAAATTCAAAGGTTGCACTTCGTCTGCGTGTACTGTGTAAAAAATCCTATTTTCGTAATCCGTTGCAGGCAATTACTCTGCACTAGCAATGCATGCAATCAGAAAGAGTCAGTTCTAAACTAAATTGCATTCATTATGTTTAAAGGATCAGAACAAATAAAAATTTCACCACTACAGCATTTTTTATTATGATAAAAAAGTGCCATTTGAAGCCATTGAGTTTTAGCACAGTACACGCCGACGAAGTGGAATCTGAGGATTGAAAGTCTGAAGACACACGGCAACACCACGCTCATTCCTTCAATCTGATCTCTCATGTTATTAGGTGATCCTCCAAGATACACAAAATGACGTATGGTTAAATCATATTTTTTTTACTTTTTTAATAATGTTGGTCGTAATACCCTTATCTCAACTTCCGACACTGGTCAAAGCATTCATTTAACTGGTAGGCTTAGTTTGTATCCAAAAGAAGTTGAATTTATAAGATGAAAGGGAAAAAAGTTATGACTTAAAGTTATAACCGTGGATTTTTTGGTATGACCTTTCTCTCATCAGGGTTCCAGGAACATTTTTTGTAGATGTTTGCTGACATTAAGCTTAAGTTTTTTCAAATGGCACGAATTATAGCTTTCGAAGAAGCTTTTTCAAAGTCCGTAGCTCAAACTTTACTGTTTCTGTGAATCTGACAGACTCGCAATCTGCGCCGAAATATAAGCTGTATTGCACTGGAAAAACAACTTTTTAAGCAGTCGGAAAAACATGGTAGATCATAAAATGAAAATGAATTTTTCGGAAGTGAAATTAAAATTTGGCTGCAGTATAATGAATTACTTACGGTTGTTATAATGATTGTACATATATACAAAATATAGGTTCTCCAATTTAATCTGCTTTAATCTGACAACTGGAACTTTTCCTATAAGCAGATTACGCAATATCGGTAAGGACAATTCTTGGTTACTTTTTCAATGACGATTAGTCGAGTGTCGATAGGGGCATACTGCTGTATATAATACTATACACATGTTGAGTTAGATTTGCGAATTAGGCCCTGTGTGTATTCTTAAATTCCTTCATTGGAAATAATTATCTTCAACTTCTCGTGATCTCGCAAGAAATCAAATTATAATTTAAACTATATAACATTTTTATATCTTGCATTCAAAAATGGTATTCCTTAATCGTTTAGATCGGCCTGAAACTTGAATTTAATATTAATTTATTTTTGGGTATAATGTAAATTGAACACGTGTTTTAATCGCACACGACGAATCTTGACCTATTTATTGTATTTGGTTTGCGCACGTCCTTATTGGCAATCATTAGCATGTCCAATTGCTTAGTGATATTTTTAATCATACTATTTGATAGTGTTATATTTGATTAATTTCAAATCATAAACGCTGCTTACAACGAGAGCATAAACAAAATCTGAAGCTTATCGGAAAACTTGTGTTACGGAAGATACAGCAGACTGACGTACAACAAAAATTATTCAATATTCGCCGATTTCTGGTGTATTTAACATTAGCATTTACCAAGGATCGACTAATGTCGGGGTTCTTACGAGCCACAGGAATTTCTGGGTGAAATTGGAAAATTGAATTTCCGGAAAAAACCAAGAAAAATTGAAATGGCACAGATTGTAAACTACATGTAAATAGTTGCATTATTTGTATGGAGACATGCATTGCATTATTTGTCTTACAATGCCCCACATCGAGGGATATTCCCCACTTTTTGCATTGTGTATATGTATAGACTGGAATTTCGGGCGGTTTTGGGAACAAGGTTTTGTCCAAATCCATAATGGTATTAACCGGGAAATGGAAAATTAAATTTTTCACCGATTCCAGCACTAACTCATAGTGTTGTCTAAACCTATTCCAACTGCCCAAAAATTTGTAGAGGGAATTAATTATATTTGCTTTTTTGTTGCCAAATTACGGTTTGAGTTTTTCCCAGCCTCAGGTTTATTCCGGTTTTTTAGAAAAGAATTTTCCCCGGGTAAGGTCAAACTTGTCCGAAACTGCCCAAAAAGGTAATCTGACTGTAAACTTTTGTGTGTCTCCGTGCGTCAGCCTAGTTTTTCGCCGTTTTTTATTTTATAAATGGCACTGCTGTTTTGGACATCTCGGTTTTGTCCGACTCA
The DNA here is from genome assembly GCA_027743915.1 of Seira sanloemensis. Taxonomy (NCBI): domain Eukaryota; kingdom Metazoa; phylum Arthropoda; class Collembola; order Entomobryomorpha; family Entomobryidae; genus Seira; species Seira sanloemensis. Next base: position 3,257 of record JAHZMY010003576.1, read on the forward strand.
AACATGTTATACATATAACAGATTTTAACGGAATTAGCCAATTTCATTTTTACCCCATTCTTAGTCTACCTCAAGATTTCTGGACAGTTCTGGGGGTGTGTTTGTTTCGGAACCATAGTTCGGCATTTTCTGGTATTAGTCAATACTTTATGACGACAGGTAAGTCCAACCTATTGTAAATACTCCTTAAACTCAAAACCATACTGTAAAATTTGTTAATTAGCTAAACACTTTGTGAATGAAGATTTTTATGACTGTCAATTCTCCAACAATTTAAAAATTCCAGCACGTACAGCTGGTTAAATGAAGATGACACATGTCATGAATTCGTCTCAATTCAGAGATAATTGACAATTTGGTGCTTTTGAAAACTTTTGCATTATACCCTTATCATTGTTAATCTTTTACAAATCATAATTAAATAATTTGGTATAAGAAAAATGTTGCTTCCCACATTTCTCATTTCTTTTGGAATTATCGGTTTCTGGCATATCCCAGTGACGACTCTTGTCAGTAATTTAAAAAAATTCAACTACGGCAATAGTTTTAGGATTAACGGAGTAGATATTAATGTACGCATTGGTAAATATGTACTTGCAGTAAATAAATATTTCCACTTTTAACAACTACCTTGTCAAACTATCTCTTCGTCACCATTCATTTCTTATTGCACTTTCTTCTTGTGCATAGACATTTCTGCAGCTTCGTAGCTAAATTCGTATCAATTTCAGCAATTAATTTTGGCCGAGCTGAGTTATGTATATCTTGCATTTCTGCGGAGATATTGAACCACGCACATTCATTTGAGAACACGGCAGGGATAAACTTTAAATAAGAATAAACGGTTTCGTTGTCAGCTCTAATTTTTTTTATATTTATGCAGAATATTGCAACACGTCAGATTGGATGTTGCACTGATTAAGAATTCTCATAACGAACAAACTAATCCAGACGATATACGTGATTAGTGATTAGTTATAATTTCTGTCGCCGCGCACTATAACTTTCGGTGCTTTCCATAGCTCACGATCGGGAGTGCAGGGTGATAGAAGTAACTGCAAGTCGAATGACTAATTGCAAAACTTTATTTACTCCGTGACTGACGAGTTTTTCAACAAATAATTAATTCATCAAAAACAAACTGTTTCAGAATAATACGCATAAAACAATACTACTAATAATTAAAGCGAAAACTTTAATTAAACAATATTAATCTTTCACATTGATTCTCTTTGAATCCAAAAATCCCAACTTCCCGCTCTTCTCCTCTGGGGCATGTTAACATCTGAGCCTCGGGGAGATACACATTAATTTTTTTATTAACTAGGTAAGTTCAATGTTGGTTATGAAGAACAAATACTTTCGTATGCATGTCATCGGTTTTGGTATGAAATCTGAAGACCATTCTTTACTTTCAATTAATACATTCATCATTCGTGTCCAGTTTTACCGCTGTGAAAATTTACATCTGTTTCCCGTACTTTAAGAATGTTCGCTTATTTTTTGGGTCAAATGTTGTGAAATCCTTTGTTTTTTTATCATTTTTGGTCTAGGTTTTTAGTTCAAGCTTTGAACACCTGGAAGTACCAATATTAAAGCATTCTCATCAGGTTAAGTTAGTTAATTAGAAAATTTCTCTTGTTTTTTTTTTAAATTTATGTATAAATACCCGTTGATTTGTCTACTTGTTTTCGACGTAAGGAGACTTCTAATAGTTGAATATCATCGTGGTGGTGGTTTACATGGTATGCCCCTGTAACATCTCTGACTGCGAATGGTGTCGGATTGTTTCGCAATTAGAACTTTCTCCCAATGGGGTAAGACCACGATTTTCTCGTGTCTGCATCCAAAATCAAAATTAAAAATTGTCCGAATGCTGCACAAAACTTCTGCAACTTGATTTGTGCATATATGTACGTAGATAGTAATTGTTTCTGCCATTGAGAGTTCGAATCTTTCATGTAGCGTTAGCGAGTTGGGCACTTCTTAATCGCCCAGTTGGACGAGTTGAACAGGGTTGTTTGTGTGTCAAATGTTATTTTTATTTATTGTTACCGGTTTTATCTATTCCTCCTCAGATTCTTCTTCCTCTTTCCCCAGATTACCGGATCAAATTGTGTTTGTGCTTCGAAAATCTTTGTGACTGAAAGTTAATTTTTGGGGGAATTCGAATTTTCCTGACAACCAGATCAACTCTCCATTTAAGGGAATGCGGTACAGGATTTTTTGTAATCTTAAAAAACTGTCATAATATTAAAGTAATGCAAAAATAAAAATAACAGAGGACTTTTAAATACTTGTTAGAGCACGTTTATTGATAATAGTCCAATTCATCTACAAGAACCAATTATTATTATGGGGCACAAAAACAATGTAGTTTTCAACATTTCGCTTTTTTTTGGACAAACCGGATTAATTCCATTTGTGATTTCACCAATTACATTTTGCAACAAGAGCAGCCTAATTCTATAAATTTAGATTTTTCCCTCGCTTGATTGATCTTTTCCACTTTCTTTATTAAATCGAAACAAATACATTGGCTTTTGCACTTTCAAAGCTTTCTTATTTCATATGTAATACATCTGCCCAACTAACAAACAGTAGTAGTTTCCAAGAGTAATTCCAATATATGTATAATTGAGAATACTGTTCTTTGAAAATGTGAAACTAAAACTTGTGTCGTTTTTATCCAATATTTGTTAATTTGACAGGCACCCACCTTCTTAAAAAGGCAGGTTGTAAAAAGTTGTCACGAATCTAGTTTTTACAAAGATTTTCCTCAAATGAGCAGAACTGACTTTAGAAAATTGAATTGTGATTCAGCCTCTAATCGATTAAACTAAGGAATGTTTATAAGGAAAATAAGGTTAATAAACTTTGCATTTTGTAGGTATAGTTACAATTGACTTTAGATTACCAATGACTTGCTTTTTAGCAGACAATGATTCAATAAACAAGGCGAAGAAGCTAAATACACACTTTTTAAATTTAATTTAGAATTTGGGTGCGTGGGATTTTTTAAATTTCCAGACAATAATTTTCCTGTCCCATCATTCCCCTTAAAACGGAGTCTTGGGCCGGGTCTCAACCCACTTCTTGATCCTGTCATTGCTGAAGACCTGCTGCTGATGCTTCGCAATCAACGGGTACTTGTCCAACAGCGTCGGTCGGCCGTTCTCATCCTCAAGCTTCAGCTGGTCCTGCAGGAAGAGTGCGAAGACCTCAGCATAGTTAGCGAGCAGAAAGTCGACGTACGTCAGAGAGTCGCCGACGAGTGCAAGTTTGCTCTGGTCCTTCTTCCGGAGCTCCGCCTCGAAGACGGGAAGATAGCGCGGGAAGGTTTTATTCAGGAGGGAGTCCTTGATCTCAGACTTCCTCGGTTCTTGGACGCCTTCGACGGACTCAACCTCTGGAAAAGGGGGAAATTAGTACAAATAATTATGTATTTTTTTGGTAAATTTCAAGTTCAAGGACGTATAGATATTAGTGTTGGCTTTGTTGGTTTGTCGCAGGTATTTCCAAATTTCAGCTTAGCTTGATTCCAAGATTAAATATAATTACACTTATTCAGACATGAAGAAACTCAAATTCATGAAGTCATTTGAATCTAAATTAGTTTGTGTTCGGGGTTGTACAAAAGACTGGTGAAAACGTCTTTTGAAAAATCTAATTTAGTCTTGAATGTTGTTATTGTGAATACACTCATTCGCTCAAAAATCGTCTCATTCCGTTGATATTTTTGACAACTTACAGAAAATTGGACGCGTTCAACGTAAGGTCAACGTCGAATGGCAAATTGGATATTTCCAGGAGACATATGTCACGCCTTAAATGACTATTTCCTTGTTTATTCGGGAATTCAGTTGATGATTGGAAGTTTTTTTTTAAATTCGCAAAAAATGCCAGATTCATGTCAAACTGTGATTTATGCACGATATCATATTTCATGTAAGAGATAGATTGGAGTGTGTGCCTGTGCGATACGTGGTATAATGTACAAGTGGTAGGTACAGACATTGGACCAATTCAGTTGGCGCCATAAAATTGTTCTTTTGCGCCATTCCATGATTTCGTTATTTTTTTGCGTGAAGGCCACCGGCATCCTCAAAGCTTTCCTTAATGGAGGAAGAACAACACCATGTCTACTTAAGGTTTCTCCCGGGCATGTATTTTGAGTTAATTGGAGCGTTAACCAGCAGCCAGTATAACATGCCACTTGAATCCAATTTATGCATATTTATTGCTAAAATATGATTTAAATGGCATGTTATACTGGCTAACCCTCTACTAACGCAAGAACGCGAGTTTTCTCAATTCGGAAGGGGAAAGGTGAAATATTTTAATAAGGTAAAAATTATCATGGGCAATGAAGTTGACCCGATGTCATTTTCCGTGAGAAATAATTGGATTTCCCAAAGCCCTGGGAATGTTTTTCGGAAGTAAAGGGAAATTATGGGAAACTTTGGGAAATGTTTGAGAAAAAATACAAATAAATTAGGGGTAGTCTGAAATACAAAAAAAATGAACCATGGAGGAATGATGCAAGATAAGCAATATTAATAACGATTCGTAGCAAAATTGTAAATTTCTGAAAAATTTGCAGCGGATTGAGCTACAATTACGGTACTTGGCGTCAATGTTTGCCGCCACGTGTCATGTAAAGCAAAAATGCAAATATATATGCAAGAAGGTATTGTAGCACAACAAATGGGTAAAACATATTGCTTTTATGCAAATTGTTATGTCCCATAAACCATTTTGCAATTATGCAGTGAAAAATATTTTGTCCCACATTGCCCGCTAGTTCTCATGCTTTCGACTTTTTGAGCGAGTGGGGAAAATGAAATTTTAAACCCGTTATTTTCCATGTGAATCTCTGGGTAAATATCTGCATGCAAACCTAATAGAGGTCATTATTTAGCACGGTCGAAGATGATTTTAAAATAATGGTAACATGAATACAAATGTTTACAGAAACACTTCAACTACAAACTACGAAGTCGATTTAATCCTGTGTACCAGGTCGAAACCAAATCTCTCACAAACCTCCAATAATTATCATTCTTGTTTGAATCAGTCACATACGTATGTACATCATTTACGAATGCTTCCAAGAACACGTGAAATTTTGTTTTGAGAACAAGATCAGTCCAATTTATAATACCACGTGCAAAAAACTATACATGCCACTTTTTCCGCTTGTATTTGAAGCTGTGTTATGTATTGTCCGCCCAAAACGTTTTTTCCACTGAGATGACCAATTCAACAATTAAAACCAAACCATTTTCATTATTTTATAAAAGTTTTAGGCAGATTTTGGGCAGTTACATATTTAACATTCGAAGGGACACTTAGCCTTGAAATTAGTCCGGTTTCAGGTATTTTAATTTTTTCCTTACCTTTCAGCATGTCCTTAATGCACTCTGCGAACTCATCGCATTTCCCAGCTTCCAACGCGTTCTTTCCACCCAGCCCGAACTTTCCCCCGAGATATCTCATGATTGCGAAGGACTGGCTCAGCACAAATGTATCGCCGTTGTCGAGACGCTCCTCCAAACACGGCAGCTTTGCGTATGGATACTCTGCAAATAACATTAAAAAGTTGCAGAATATATTTTTTAAACTTTACGAGAAAAAGTGAAAGCCTTTTACTCCAGAACTTTTTTCATGAGTTTTTTAAGTGCTCGGAGAAACAAGATGGAATTAAGAGATTAGACACCATTCACACGGAGGGAAAGAAGAGACGAGTTTTGTAACAGAATAAAAAACTTTTTTAACACTTCAAGAGCTCAAAGGGCTTTTCACTTCAGACAGTGTATTTGGAGGTAAAGTGTATAGCATGTGCCGTTTCCGCGTAAAAATGTGTGATGGAAAACTGGTATAGATCTGTCCAAGAAATGGAGATGCAACGTGCAGAAACCTTCTTTTGGTAATTTGGGAAAGTAACAAAATATCTAAAGTATGAGAGTTTGTTGAAGTTTGAGTGTCCGTCAACTGCGGCGATACAACCTATGTATCTGTAACACGTAGTAATTTCAGTGATTCCGACTGTTTCAGGGTTGACGCTAAATTCCCTGAACCTTTTTTAAGAACAAGATTCCGATGTTCGGAAACCCCAAGCTATATTTGATTTTTACATTACTTAAATTAATTTTGACACAGATTAGCCTGACAGTCGTAATTGGCGAGTAGTTCTCTTTAAAATATTTGCAAACCCTGGTGGTAAAACGTTTTATTAAGAACAAATTGAAACTATGAGCAAGTTCGTTAGACAGGTCATTTTATATTTATAGTTTAGCTACTTTTACATACATTCGGTCATACTTCAATCTAAAACTATTTTTACGAATTCATGGTCGACATGTTGTGTTTTGAATAGCATGTGACATTTTTCATACAGCGAAAAAATCACACTAGCATTTTTCGTGTTCACGGTCGACATCGTCATTATTTTGGAAAATTATTCATTCACACATATTTGTCAAAATCTGGTAGTCACTTATGTTGCAGATGTTCTGAAAATTGAGAGAAAATTCGCATGCCAAAAATGTACGCCATGCAAGGTTAATTAATTTTCATATTGGTCGTCTAAATCAAACAGTCAGCTATTATACCTCCAATTGTACAATGTACGCACGTATGTACATGAATAACCATTTTGTCGGCAAGGTCCCTCGACGGAATCTATTTTTACGCTTATTTAACCATAATTTTGAATGTCCTGTCCTACGGCACCATCCAATTAGTTGAACACCATAAAGTCGAAGCCTCCCTACGTCGAGAACTTTCCGCACCTTCTTTGAACCTGCGCTGAGCAACAACCCCATCACTCGTAAAAAGCGATAGGTGTAAGTAAACCACGGAAAGTCTTAAGTCCTAAGTAGCTTC
>JAHZMY010003577.1:0-10231 GCA_027743915.1 Seira sanloemensis
TAGTTGACAAAGGCACCGAGTAGCGAGGTATGGAGCACATGAGGTTCCGTATGTGACTGTGAGGAGTCTGAATTCGCGAATGGGGTGATTCTCGTGCTACCTCCACTGAATGCACTGGTAATTGGCGTCATCAGGGTGAACGAGGAGCGAACGAAATGGTGGGGAAGCTAGAACTTGGCAGTGACTTTGGGTACCACCTCCATATGTCCTATGCTCTCACACTCCTGCATAAACTTTAAATATTCTTCCTTGTGTTGGGGAAATTTTCGAAATTGCCGTTCCAAATGGTGAAGGCGAGTGAGGGCTTGCTCGAACGATGATCCAAGTTCACTTTTCTTGTTGTTGAATGGGAGTCTGACTACATACCTTCCGTCGGGCTGGCGTTGGTGTGTAGTTGCAAAATGAGATTCGCACTCTCGTTCATCTTTTGTGAATGGAGTGGAGATGGAGACCTTCTCAAGTTCCCAAAATTGCTGTAGCAAGGTTTGGTTGTAGCAGAGGCACTTTTAATTGTTGGTGAGTTGATTAATCGCTTTGTCAATGAATAAACAATTTCTCGTTTGTTGTCATACCGTGTTTTTAGAAGAGTCCATGCTTCGGAGTAGTTTAGATCCGTGACTGTAAAATGCTTGATGAGGGTGGCTGCATCTCCAGTGACGGTGGTTTTCAAATACTGCAACCTTTTGGCTCCTGACAGGTTCCGAGCGTCAATGGTGGCGGTGAACAGGTCACTGAAAGATGGCCAGTCCTCGTACTTTCCACTAAATTGAGGAATTTGGATTTGGGGCAGCTTGATGCGTTGCTGTGAAGAGTTGTTGTTGTTATTGTTATTATTTCCACCAGCTGGCTGTAGAGATTTGATGATGTCGTTCAAGGAGGAGGTCGCTGTGTCCACTCTGTCGATGATGGAGAGGTACTTGTCGTCATGCTTCTTAGATACCTCTTCGTCCTTGCAGTGTGTCACGATGCGATGGTGAATCTCCTACAGAGCCGGGCGAATTTTCGAAACATTTCGCAACTGTGTCTCGGCACCGGAGATGGTAAGTGGCGAGGTGTCGTAAAGACGCACCTTCCTCTCTATGGCTGCTAGGTTGAGGAGTTGAGTGCTCCGGTCAATCTCTGTTGCCGTGAGAGCGTTGGACATTGTCACTTATTAATTTGAAACTTTGAAAAATTGGAATAAATATTATTACTGATTCAAACAATGTATTTTAGCATCCGGCTTGAAGGACCAAACCTAATGTTGACGCTAAGTTGAGCGTTTTTGAATTTGGAAATTAGTTGGTATTATTTTTCTAAAATGGCGGATGATAAAAGGTGTGTAACAAGGCAAGCACGGTAGACTTGTTTTCAGGTGTGTAGTCAAAGAAAATCTGGACCATCTGTAATGAGTAGCTTCTTGCTTTTATAAGCTTAAAAATACAAGTTACAATAAGAGTAGCCTGAGTCACAAAAAAATGAAAGATGAGTGTATAATAAAAAGGTACTTGAAATATACATACAAATGAGAATGAACCTCGAGATTATTTTTGAACACAGAAAAGTTGTACCCCGAACATAAATATTTGGGACATTGATCCCTTCGAATGGAAAAATACAGAATATTGCCAAAAAGACAAAGAACGACAATTACGTCGTGAACAAAGGAGATGCCTCGATAATTGCGTGGGTCGCCTATGTTTCCCTTTTTGTACAGCATGACAATCTCTAGATCTGTTAGTGACGAGGAAACTTCCTCGGACATCTGAATCTGATTTACTAAATGAAGCAGCTGTAATCTCCAGGCAGTAAGAAGGTGTTTTAAGAACTCATTTCGTAAGCGGTCTGATCCAGCACTTTTTTATTTGTTGCTCTCATAATGGCTTGGTTTAGATCGTCCAGAAAGATTGGATCGTCGATGAAAGGGTACAGGACGCCAGAGAATTTCGAGTTGTGGTCACGTCTCTTGGGCATCAAAGAGTCGTAGGAGGATTCCCAGGTTTCAACATGAAGTGGACAGGGTGAGGTTCTTGTTTTCCTTATTTTGTTAAGTGTGCTCCGAAATTCTTTAGAGCTATTTGCATCTGATAATCCCATCCGAAAATTTGTGAAATATGACACTTTCTTGTCTTTAATAATTTCTCTGAGTTCCTTTTTAGCAACAAGATATGCGGTTGGATTAGTGTCTTTAAATTCGGATTTTCTGCATTTTCTGAGAAGAGTGTTGGCAGTACGTTTTTTAAGACGGCACTCTTTGTCATACCATGGTTGTTTTGTTGTCGGAGGATGAGAATAGGGCTTAAAGATCATGTCTGTGTTTCGTGCAGCTCTACATACAGCGTCCTTAAAATTTGTGTAGGTCTCTGGAACCAGTTCCGTGGGCGATGGTGTTATGTCTTCAAGGGCTGCAACAAACGCCGATGCATTTTCAGGTAACCAGCGGAGTTTGCCCAAAGTGCTTTGAATGGTGGTGGTGTTGGGTAAAGCGAAACCTTGGAAAAAATCAGGGATCGTGACGCAACAGGGCAGATGGTCTGAAAGTGAAGCATTCAGCACTGCAAAGTCCGAGACTGCCGCGACAGCGCTAGCGTTTGTCCACACATGATCAACAACACTAAACGCTCTACTGCTCACAAGCGTAAACTCCCCACTGGTGTCAGAATGTGATCTACCGTTCAACGAGGTGTAGTCAAGCTGCACCAGTTCCGAGCAGAGTAGGTTCCCTCGCGAATAAACTTCAGTGTCTTTGGACATGCGATCATTGATAAAGTGACTATTAAGGTCTTGGTGGAATGCGGCGTTGCGTCCAATTCGAACATTGAAATCACCGCCCAGAATTACGAGGATTTCGTCATCGAACTCGACTAATACCAATTTCAGTTTTTCCCTGATTCCAACGCCAATATAAATCTCTAAAAGATTTTGCCATTGCCTAGTTCGTAAACCGCCATCTCTGCTATACAATATATGATAAAAGATTGTATGGCCCTACTCTGCTCGGTTTCAAGGACATGTATATGGTATGTCATATGATCATTTTTTAATTTACTGTACTTTTTAACAGCACAAACTGACTATTTAAGAGAACATAGGATCTGTACACCTAATTCCGAAGTCTTTCAAGCATGTGGAGCACCTCGAATCCTTAGAGTCGGCCAGGACCTGGTATAAGCTCGCAAATTATATGGCTCTGTCACGGGCAATCGAAAAGATTGTGCCTTTGTGGAGAAAAAGAATTATGAGGGGAGGCGACGAGTTGTAATGGATAGAAGATTGTCAGAAGCTCTTGAGAGGAAAAGAGGATTAGAGATACCAAAATTCAGTCGAATAAATTAGTATATATAATTGGGCATTTCGCAACACGTTTGTAGTAATAAAAAAGATATTACAGAATTTTTAAGTATTTGTGCATGTCCACCCGGTATAACTTCATTAATTTTTACATTTTTGTCTCAAAACCACTTCCAGTTCCTCTAAAACCTGTCATTTAACGTTCCTGTGTGTTTTAAATGAGGCCAGGCAACCTAACGTTAATTTACATTACGTTAATTGTTATGGGGCGAAAAAGTATTCACCGGTGAATCAGTTATAAGTTGAATAAGTTGTGATAGCCTTTTATATTCCAAAAAGTAATAAATAAGCAATTATTGTCAGTGGGTGTATTTACAGAAGTGAAAGAGGTGGTAGGTTTGTGTGCAGGTGGGCCGAATTTCTATTGGGTGGAGTCTTCAATTTAGGACCAGTGGATACATGTGTCTTTGAAATTAGTGCCCCATTTTGTTCAGTCTATCTCACAGTTCGCGTCTTCAGGGATTAGTTCTTTCCTTCTTTTGAGGAGACGGGATTTTATTTGTTGCGCGTACGGCGTTAACTTCTTGTTGTTAAAGATGTTTTTGGGAAGCTTATCTCTCTTGGAAAGGAAAACATAGTCGCGCTCTTCTTGGTTCATATAATAAACGACGACAGGTCTCGGTCTATTTCCTTCTGCCTTTCCGAGTCTCCTTGCTGAGGTACACTTAAAATCAAGCTTAAGGTTATCTTTTATGAGTGTGTCCACTTGATTTTTTATGTTGAGGGGAACTTCTACCGAGCTCTCTGCTATTCCACTGATGATTATGTGGTTTGGAAATGCATTCATTTCTCGCGCAAGGTTGGCGTCGTCAGATATCTTCTGCTTTTCTTTGAGAGAGAGCATGTCGTTGTCATAGGCCCTGACTTTGGACTCAAGTACCTGGATTGAATTGTTTAGCATTTTCTGAGAGTCAGAAATTTCCTGAAATAATTTATCAATTTTTGCGTCCGTTTGCTTTGAGTTTTGGTCCAACTTTTCATCAATCTGCTTTGAATGATCGTCTATTTTTGCTTCCGTGCATTTTGAGTTAGTGTCCATCTTTGCGTTGAGTTATGTACATTAGTACTAATTTGTTCGATACTCTCATTGAGGGCTTTGAGTAAACATTCCATTTCTCTGTTTGTGTCTTTGGATTCGTCCCGCGGTTTGTTTGCCTTAGTTTCGTTTTCTAAAGATTCTTCCTCAAATTTGTCCCGCTGTTGCTTAAGAGGCAAGTGTTTCACCGGCATTTGTAGTTTTTCGCAGGGATACTCAAACAGGGTATATCAGTCCCAGGTGAGAAGGACTAAGAGTCTTTTTCATAACACTATTCCAAGGATGTTCTCTTAAGTGTTGACAAGCTTATATTTGTAGTCTGACCAGTGCCACATAAGACCAATTTACATTAGCTATGGACAGATACCGTTATTGCAAGTTCTCCCAAGGATGTTCTCTTAAGTGTTGACAAGCTTTTATTTGTAGTCTGACCAGTGCCACTTAAGACCAACTTACGTTAGCTATGGACTATTACCGTTATAGCGAGTCTTTCCAAGGATGTTTTCCTTAAAAGCAATTATTAGGCCCAAATAAACCAAAATAACACCGGGTGACCTTGATTTAGGGGAATGGCCGTACAACGTTTCTTGCTAAAAGAGAAGAGAACTACTGACCATATGCCGTATCTCCCCTTAAGAAAGCTAAAAAGCGTAGAACAAAAAACGTGAAGCACAACGGGAAAAGGCTTGCCCTATTCAAAACAATCTAAACATGGAGAAAAATAACTTAGAAATTTAAAAAAGAACAGAAGCTAATTAGCACTAAGATGAAGGACGTTCTTGAGACAAACAGGAAGTTGAGCAAATGTGTTGAGATCCTAACGGCAAAAGTTGAACAACAAGAATCCGTAAAAAACTAGACCAGTCGTGGTTTACTACATGAAACAAGATGAACGAGACCAGATCTTTTTCTCAAGACGTGACCAACTTTCCAAACACGTGTACCTTAACAAAAATAACACCATACGCCCAGGACATTAAATCCCGTCTCCTCATGAAACGCAAGTAGTTGCTTCCACAGGATGCCGAAACCAAAATAGACTGAAAAAAATTGGGCATAAACTTTAATGACACCTTCATTAACTGGTTAGAGATTAAACCCATACCGCAATGGGGACCCAGTCGACCTGCACACACTCAAACTACGACTACTACTAACACCGTAAATAAACAGATTGTAAATAACACTACATACATCACCTTCTGGAATATGAGTGGATACCAGAATTTTATTTACTTTGACCAAACTGACGAGCTGCTTCTTTTGAGATCAGCAATAATATGATTGACTGAGACCTAGTAAACCACTAATAATCCTAACCTTTCACCAGCTTTTAAAAACTATGACGTTATTTGCAGCCCAGCAGTCAAAGACGAACAGAAGGGTCGATCTAAAGGCGGTATTATCCTGCTCTATAAAAAGAGCTAATATTACAGACGGTTTGTTCACTGTACGAATATTGGATTAGATGCCATTTTAGGACAAGTTTTGTGTGTATATCTTCCTCTGCAGTCGCCACATGACCGACTTATCCCTGACCTGACTGAGAAACTAGAATTTGATGATGACATTCCCCTTATCCTAGAAGGCCACCTAAACACCAGGGTAGGCACCATAACTTTATTCGGCGAGTCCATATATATAAACTTCTCGGTCTAGGGATCACTAGATTAGCACAAGAGGAAATCTGCTCTGTTCGGAGATGGCAGAATAAGACTACACACATCTGAATGGCAGATTTGTATCTGATTCTCAGGGAGAGTACACCTTTATGAGCAGTAGTGGGAGCAGTGTGGTTGATCACATATAGGTGAATCCAAATGCAACTACGTTAGTTACAGACTTGTTGGTTTAACAAGCCTCCGCCTCGGATCACCAACCCTGTGGTGTTACCACTCCAATCATTCTTGATGCCGACTCCAATGTTGCTGCCTCAGACAAAAACCCTATGCAGATTAAAAAACTACGATAGCTGCCACCAAATACCACCCGTGTTATTGAAGCATTGCAGTAAATAGCGCCAAAAAACACAGACCACTCCTCGATGACATACTCAAACCTGAAGGATGCCATATTCACCGCCGCGCGGCAATCTGACATGGAGTACACACCGCCTCGAGCCTTGACTGCTGCTAAACAGCCCTGGTATGACAAGATGTGCCGCTTAAAAAACACAGTGAACGTCCTTTTCAAAGAGTGCAAAAAATCCGGGTTCTCGAAGGGCAATCTCGAAGCGTAGGGGGGAGCATAAAAGAATCTTAAGATGATAATCAGAAAAAAGAAATCAGCTTACTTTAACACCCTTCGTACAGGACTCTCTCACGCCAAAAACCCTAAGTATTTCTGGAAACCAATTAACAAGGTTAGGCGAACGCAAAGCCCTACTTGCCCATTAAGTATTTTCCGACTCAGTAATGCCAAGTAGACCGGACTCCCGCACCAAGTTTTCCGACGTTTCCTACCCTAGGATTGATGACCCCATCTCACCAGAGGAGCCGTACAGTGCACTCGCCTGATGTACACAAAAGTTCAAGAGCGGACGGTGTTCGTAACGAATTTCTTAAGCATACCAATGTCATGGAGACTATAACTCCTCCAACTGTTAAACCAGATGGTTCTTTCAGAAGAAATTCCAGCACCCCTAGCAGATATTGAAATCGTTATGATGCACAAGATAGGTGGTATGAAGTATCATGCTACAGAGGCTCCAAGCATGCGTAGAAGAAACAAACAGCTTGCCTGAATCTTAAGCTGGATTCCGGAAAAATAGAGGATGCGTAGACCATGTCTTTTTGTTAAACGCACTAGGGCAGATATCTCTACAAAAGACGAAAGGACGTAAGCTATATCTTCTATTTGTGGTCTTTGCTCGCGTGTTCGATTCTATTAACTACGAGAAAGTTTGGCGGAAGCTAAATGATATTGGCGTAAGCACTAAGACCATTCGAAGATTGCAAAACATCATATTCAAAAGCGACACTGAAAGTAAGAACAACAGCAGGATACACCAAATGCTATGACGTTGCAGGAGGGGTTTTTCAGGGCATGTTTACCAGTCCGCTACTTTTTGCCCTTTATCTAAGTAACATGGACGATGTGTTTAAATCCCTATAATTGTGGGGAATCAAAGGAATAAACATCAATTCTCAGAGCAAAGTAAAAGTTTTACCCGATGCGGACGACCTAGTGATTCTGGCAGACTGCCCAACACAGCTTCAGAGAGAGATGGATAGCTTCTCCAAATATTGTGCACATAAGGAACTCAGGGTGAACGTTGCCAAGACAAAATAACTTATCTTTTAAAGGACCCATAAGGCTACATGCAAGAAATATTCTTACTACCAGGACGAACTAATGGAGACAGCTTCCCACTTCAAGTACATAGGGGTTACATTTTGTATATGCGGTGGTTTCCACAAACACATGGAGCTTGCCGCCGTCAAAGCAAGCAATGCAATTAGTTCCACCGTCTCCACAATTGCGCGAAGCAGACTGAGCAGCTGAGATGGCGTCGCCAAATTGTTAGATTCTCTCATTCTGCCAATTCCTATGTAAGCTGCCAAAGCATGGGCTCTTAATGTTGGAAGCGAAATAGAGCGTATTCAGCTGAGTTTTCTAAAGTAGGTACTTGCCCTGCCCCGCTTCACCCCGGGTTACATGTTACGACCTGAAACTGGCATCGTTCACATTGCTTCAACCATTGTGAGGCGCACTTTAGGTGGAAATTTTAAGACTTGAACCAGTACGCCCATTTCTCTATATAAAAGAACTGATTCGACTTGACGGCACCCGTCCACATAAAAGTAACCCTGTGTCTGCCCTAGCTACCCACATGAAGCAACACAATACTGCCTTTGACACCTCCGACCTGACAGTAAGGGGTGTCTCCCGAACGAACGTCACCACGGATTGCTGGCAATTGATGTGAGTGTTCAGTCGATCATAGCTCGCAATTAGGAAACCGATGTCTGCCGATTTGAAAACTCAAGTTATAGTTCGCTTAACCACCGCATTAAATACGACCACGCACCAGAAGCTGTTTCTTCATCTCCCTTCACAAGAAGTGGCTATTCTGTCAAGCTCGTCTCCATCCCAATAAAACGCCAATGCTGTCTTTCTATACAAAACAGTGTACCTACAGATTTCAGCCCTTATCACTTTGCATAATATGCAATGTCACAGCAACAGACACACTGTTTCATCACCCTAGTGAATGTGAAGCCTACGACTTTCACAGGAAGAACTCCACCTTCTCAATTTCAACCTAAATACATTTCCACAAAATTTGTACAAGATACACAGTGAACCGTATCCACGAATTTTTTTTTGCCTGGACTTTTTCCTGCGCGCTGCTATATTAAGCGAGTAACCTAAATCCTAACAATTTTGTACTGATTACTACTTTCATGATTTACCCCATTACAGATATAAACAAAAACATGTAAACTCTTCTTATATGGTCTTATTCTGTATATATAAGTATTGTGTGCAGGCCATGGCTTTATGCTATACCGCAATTAGATAAATTCTATTACTGCTCTTAAATTGTTTGAATTAATTAATTAACTAAATTGAGAGAATAAATATATTTTATACATAATTTTAAATATAAATTGAATTTACTATTCCGTGCACATTATTTGCGGCAAATACCATACACTTTGTGTATGGGAAAAAGTGGCCATATAATGTCCATGAAGATATCAATATTCAGTGCATTTTTCTGCACAACGCGAAAATTTTACGCACATTTTTTCCCATTGTGAAACAGAGTTTTGTTAGGACCAATGTTGCATTTCCCACACAAAAACCTAAATCCTTTTCCTGACACAAAAAGCACATTATAGCTTTTTGGTGTTTGTCGGGAAGTTGCAAAGCAAAGAAACAACAATTGAATCTAATAAAGTGAGGCTAGAAAATCAAGCGTGGAAACACTTTTTATGGCCGTTCAGTATTGGCGACGTCAAAATCTACTTTAAAAGTTATTCAAACACCATGTATATGTCATGTGTTTTGTATGCGGTGTATTTTGTACGTCTTAAACAAACTAAAGAGATTCAAGAATTATAAACACATGTATGCTCTGTGTCGAGAATATAATTCCTCGTCGTAAACCGGCCCACAAAACAAATGTGATACTAAACTATAAAGTGAAATATCTTGCAATTCCTGGTCCATGATTTAATATCCATATAATTTTTTAACTTCACCATGAATTAATCTTCAGACAATAATCAAATGAAATAAACCATTTGGTCTTAACTTTATCCCAACAAAATTTACAATTAAATCTTTTACCAAGGACAAAAGAATAATAATGCTCGTCTCCGAATCTGTACAAAAACTTTTTAGAACAATATATAGGATATAATCTCATACGCTTCTACTTAAACTTAAAGCTAAGACCATGCTCTTTCTTGCATCTCATAGTTGCCTCTGCACTGAAAAAATCTTCGAGTAATGTCTACATACAAGTTAAAACTTCCATTACTTCCTAGATATAGACAAATAACTAGCAAATTTTAACTGGTTCACCTTTGGTTTATTTGCGCCACTCAAAGGCTTAACTGCACTACCCAAGTATTAATTCTGCTATAAATAGGCATCAAATGACAAATTAAAAGTTGTTCTGACACCGTACGTATTAGTATTTGGTTGCCTTATAACGACACGCTTCTCCCATGCCTCCCTTTGGTCCCTACGCAAAGATATATGCTACGCCAATAACCAACACAACACAAGTGGATTCCAGAGCTCTGATCTACTGCTCGGTCTACAATGAGATGAGGCTTTAATCCCAACTACAGCATAATATATACACTTGTCATCATCTCCATCATCATCATATAATATAGAATACCTACT
>JAHZMY010003578.1:0-16121 GCA_027743915.1 Seira sanloemensis
AGTATCGCTGAGCTGAGTTACAATTTTTGCAGAGGATACGCTGCGATGACTCACAGAAAGTTTCTCTTCGTCCCAACTTAACTTGGCATGTGCATTTCTTTACACACAGAGATAAGTAAGAATAGTGCGTAATGCATCCTCGAACATTTATCCTGTGTGAGTCTGTGAGAGATGAGCTCATAATCTCATCATACGGGAAGGTAAATGTAAAGCCTCGTTTCCATTCTACATCAAAAGCATGTTGTCATCTCGCGTGTTAATATTTAGTATTTTTATATGTAGTTAGTAGATACGTGGACCTGATTTCATACGTCACATTACGGAGACAAAACTAAGGGACAGCGAATTCTTTATTCCTGATAGTATTCAGTAAGAATCATCCAGTGAGTGAGAATCATCTCGTAAGAATAATATCAAGTAACCGTCCAAAAATAGTTGGACAATGGCTTCACCGATTTACAATCCCGTAAGTTTCAAAACAAGCTTATCTTTAGTTCGGAAATGTTGTTTCCTTTCGTATTTACATGTAGATACAAACTCAAATTTATATTAGCAATCCTATTTGAGCTAGCCGTTTTCGTTTTAAGGTGCAACTGGTTGACTTGACTCATGATTGATACCGTAAAATTAAATCCTCCAAATGTGTGTTAAATGAGAAAGTTTAATTTTCAAAAAATTAATGTTCGAATTAAATATGCGTAGTAGTAGTACTTTGCTTAGCGAATGTATGAGAGAAAGCGTGTGTATTTGATTTTGAAAAAATATATATTTTAAATGACGTGTAATTTCTCATTCTTGTCCTTTGTAGCAAGTTCCGTACACGGGTCCTATTCCCGGGGGCTTTATGCCGGGGCGCATGGTTCGTCTCCAAGGACGTGTGCACCCCTCTGCAACCGCGTTCTCCATCAACCTGCAGACGGGCCCCAACCCTTACGACGACGTTGCTCTCCACGTGAATCCGCGTTTCCACGAGAACGCGATCGTTCGTAACGCCAAATCACACTCCTCATGGGGTCCAGAGGAGCGACACGGGCCGCCGCTTCCAATCTACAGAGACCAAAGCTTTGAAATCCTGATATTATCTGACCCGTCCGCCTACAAAATTGCTGTGAATGGTCAGCATTTTGCTGAGTTTAATCACCGACTGCCAGTACAAAGCGTGAATTATCTGCTAGTTGAGGGTGACCTGTCAATCTCATTACTTCAGTTTGACGGGACTGCACAGCCGACTCACTACGCACCATCAGCACCTCCCGTTGGTGGTGGAGGGGCTTGTCCGTACCCGCCCTCTTCGGCTATGCCTAGTCCGGGTTTCGCAATGCCCGTGGCGGCAGGAATTGGAGCTGCGGCTGCGAGTTCACCGTACCCTTCGGCTGGAGGTTATCCGCCGCCTTCTCAACCTTATGGAGGTTATCCACCCTCTTCGGGTCCATCGGCTGGGGGTTATTATCCTCAACAGCCTGCCGGCTACCCGTCACCTGGTCAGCCTCAAGGATATTATCAGCCATCGGGGGTGCAAGGTCATGGCCATGGCTCATCTGGAGGTGGGTTGCTTGGCGACGCGTCAAAACTGTTGGCGGGAGGCTTGGCCGGAGTAGGGCTGGCGAAAGTTGCGGTGAGCTGAGAAAAATTCACGAAGATCAACTATTTAATTGTGTATTTTTCCTTTAATAATTTTACTGTACTGTAATGTAGAATAAGATTCCCGGCATGGGAGGTGGCAGTCACGGAGGTCACCATGGCTACCCAATGGGCGGAGGAGGGCATCATGGTGGTGGCGGAGGCGGTATTCTGGGAAAAGCTGCGGGACTTTTGGGCCCAGCCGCTGCGATGGGCATGGGTGGTGCTTTAGCCGTAAGTAAATCAGATTAAAAAATTGAAAATTTTCTCTTTCACTGACTCAAAACCGGATGTCAAAGGGAAATTTGCTGTTATTTAAAATGCTAATATTTTCTGCAGGGGAAAAAGGCGAAGAAGAACAAGAACATGATGAAGTACGGCCTTCCGATTGGGGGTGCACTTGTTGGAGGATATGCTCTGAAAAAAGGAATGAAGGGCTTCCACGGCCACGGAGGATCCAGTAGTAGCTCAAGCTCCAGCGAAGAGGAGTAGTCTAGTCCTGACCACCTCATGACATGGCTCTACTAAAATGAAGTTTATTTGATGTAAATAGAGAAAAGTAATCTTACTACTAGAAAGTAACCGTTTAGAAGCGTATATAAAAAAGTATGACTTTAGGCCTAGGAGGGCTTATACTTGGTCAGGTCATTTCGCCAGAGTGAGTTTCAAACATCGCTTCTCGTCTTCTCATCTAACCATCGATATTCTGTAGATGGGATTTGTCAAAATTGGATCTGTCTACCTCTACTGTTTTCCAAATCAAAAAATCTTTCGTCATTCATTTACTTCACTTTCCTGATTAAGTTAATCCAATTAACCCCAATAATTCATTAAGATTAATTCGTGTATTGTCTAACTCAATGCCAAGATGTATCAGAATTTTTTCCGAATTTTAAATCTGGCTTAATTATGCACCTTTGTACCTGAGAGCCGAATTTTCATATGTATAATTCGTATAATTCTCTTACGCAATAAGTATTATCATGTACATAATTATTAATATGTGCTAACAGATAAGATCTGGGAGAGGTCTCGTTGCCTCACAAGAATCACTGTAACAAAACTTGGGAACGGTAAATATATGTAGTTAGGTATATTATACCTTTGTAGGATATGAGCGTAATCTCAATCAAACAAACTAATTTACAACTGACAATACCAAAGACTACGATTGACGCTGTAGATATATGATTGTTAAATTAAGTAATAAACTAAGCTTCGCAATTAGGAATACCCGGTGCAATCTCGAATATTTTCTGGTTAATGAACGGCATTACTTGCCGTGCAACTTTCAAAGCTCCTGATGCTTTGCGTTTATACTGAACATACCTAATATATATTTGGATTAGCAATTTAATAAAGCAAAAAAACTGAAATCAATAAATAGATTTGAATGCAAAGTTAGAACTTTTATTTTCAAATTGAGCAGGAAATATTCACGAACTTTGTCAACACGAAACTGGTTTACCGAGTTCAAGATCAAGATCCGTATCAGTGAAAGGCCACGAAGCCACCTGTCGCCATGACAATCATGAAAATCTGTTTCCAGAGGAATTGTCTACAAGTTTTAGAAGTTATCTTACAATTAGAAATCTTATGTATATGAAAATTGTAAGCTTTTTTAATTGACTAATGAGAAGCCCGCTTGCTAAATATGCACTTCCTTCTGCATTCGACAATTTTTTGTCGCATTAGGTTAAACGTCATGTAATTATTGTTTAAGATAGGTACCTATTCAGGGTGCAAATTCGTATTGCTTTCTACATCGCCCGACAAGCGTTGTCTTCAACATGAATCCTGGAACATGTATTTGGAAACTTGGAAATCTCTTTATTCGGCTAATTGTTTTTACATTGTTACGGGTTCACTTTTTACGGCTGGCGGAACCTCAGTTGTGCTGTTTCCAGGGAGAATAAAATGATTTTCTTGCTTTTGAGAACGGAACTTGTTAAAATATGCGCTGTTAAAAATCCCTTTCTGGGAAGGAGCGCGCGTTGACGACGTTTCTCCTCTCGAGCCTCGAGTCTGAGTTGGCGTCGTTTTAACAGTGCCTTTTGGCATTCAGGCGTTGCTCTTCTCAATTGGGCTTTTTCACGTTGCCGCGTTGTTGCCGCTTATATCTTTGCAAGTCCTTCCACCGATTCGGTTTGCAGGGCGCTTCTGGCTGCACTTTTTTCGATGGGGATTCAGTTTTTACTTCCATTTCCACTTTCAGAAACCAATCGGGAATTTCGGGTGAATTTGCCAGATGGTTTTAAACTGGAAGTCTTTATTGTAGTAACCGTCTTCCGGCGCTTGCTTCACAGGACTGATTATCCACTCTTCTTCTGTATTATTCATGATCGAAACTCGGAACACTATTTCAAAAAACAAAAGTATGTATAAAATAGTTTTGTGAAAATGATCTCCTTCAGATTGTAGATGTGACGTTGTGAGTGAAGTCAAATCTCAAAACTGTCAATTCTTTACCATTATACTGTACTAATGACAATGACTATGATTAATGGCTAATGCAAAAAAGTTATGACAGGTAAGTACATAACACGCCACAAACTCAGTTCAGAAGTCATTTTTTGCAGCTACTTCTTGTGCATTAAATTTTGCAGAGTAAATCCATTCGCTCAGTTTTAAATATTATGGCTGAGGGAGAATCCAAAAGCACAAGCACCAAATGTACCTACAACTACAACCTTCTTGAAATTGGATCTTCATGAAATGATGATTTAATCATTTAATGAACTTTTAATTCAAATTATATGAGTGATCTAATCAATGTTTAGTGAAGTACATTTTAGCACGACCTATTTTAGCTCACAATTACTTTAACATGTAATTCAATTACGTATTTGAACCTGCAATAGGTAAATCACAGAAGCTGAAGAAGTTGAAGCTGAATTTGCATAAGGCGTGTAAGCCTTGCTTTTATTCTAGCGTTTCCTAATTCGTCGATATCATGACTGATTGATGATAACGATTTTTCATCCAACAAAAACTACCCTAAAATTATCATCCCGTACTTATAATTTTTAATTGCGCCAACAAAGATCTTGGTAAAATATTTCCATTTCCAAGGAAACCTGATTTGCAAATTGTCAACTAGGGTTTTGGTTTGAGATGACCAGCTAGAATTTCTATTTAAAATATAAAAAAAACTTTTAAGGAATGCTAGGAAAATGGTTCGATTAGAAGAGTATGCCTCGATGACGCATCCCTTTGAAGTTTGGAGTTCCCTTGCAAAGAATTCTCCGAAATCGTTCGTTTTTTGTAGTCCATACAGAAATGTAAAAATTAATCAACTTGATTGAGAATCACTTTTATCAGCGATACAGTCGTACATAGGAAAATTAAATTAGGTACCTAATTACTCAATAATGGCACACATTATCAATTCTGACTTTCCCCTAGCAGAATATTAAAAACTTAAAAGCGAAAGCCTCACGCCCTTACTCTTCCGATTTGCCCAATTAAAGATAGTACCTTTTGCACTTTTTATGATAAGTTGGTTTTGTACCCAGCTATTCTCAGCGTCTACGAATAATATTTGGCACATTTGCTTCGCGAATACATGCAAATATTTGAATTGAGAGTGCAAATGCAACATGCATCAAAAGAGATTTCTTGACATTTTAAAAATCATTAGCGGATAGCAAGGCTTTGCATTAATAAATAAAATTGAATAAAGTTCTGTTTTAATTCAAAGCTTGCCCTACTTACATAAGTCATTTCATAAAAACAAGTCACATTCATTACAATAAAAAGTTGGGCTCCCAGTTTCAATTTTAACGTCACCCGAGTCCAACGTCCAAAGACATCATTATGGTAAATCCTGCAAAGCATTAAATCTTTTTGTAGGTTTAACACACCCTCAGAATCGTGGACAAGCCCACATGAACACATTAACGGAAGCCAGATAACAAAAACGGAATAATTACCTGCCATTGCTAACCAATTAGCTAGTTTCGCATGCCTGGAAATGAGACAAGATTTGTCATGAAATGTATATTGATGAGTGCATTGCATTAATTATGGGTATATTAATTTTAAAAATTAACCCTCCATGGTGCGCCTCGGGAATTACTTCACTTAAAACTACGTAAATCATAGCACCAGCTGAAATACACAAAATAAAACAGCGAGGTAATTAAAGTAACGGTTGCCCGTACTAAGCAACATATGTACGCAATGCGCTAATTTTTAGCAAATTTAAATTTAGCTAATATTTAAAGGTTGTACCGGCGAAAGCTAACGCCCAAGGTAAACATGGTTCAAATAAAGTTACGGATACAGCTCCTAATACTCCGGCAATGGGCTCCACCATTCCGCTTAATTGTCCGTACCTATAAGAGTTCCAAAATCGTTTTTTTCTAAATAACGATTACTCATTGGCATTAATTTGTCATTTTTGCCAGCTTACCAGAAAGCTCTTTGTAAACTGAACCCACTGGCGTACAGAGGAAGACTCACCGACAGACCTTCGGGAAAGTTTTGAAGGCCGATTCCCCACGCTAACGCACTGAAATTAATTTTTTAAAAAACCTTGTCTTAAAAATATTTCTAACGTACAAACAAAGCAGTAGAACTATAGTTTCGAACAAATGCTTACCAAGCACTCTCATAAGTCGCTAGCTTTGATCTTCCGATCGCTATTTAAAATTTAGAAAGCCAATATCAATTTAGAGTTTTCAGTATCAAACTCAAAAATAAAAATTCTTTGTCCTTACCAGCATTTGACGCTATTTTGTCTTCCTTCTCCGGGTAAGTGGCCCCAGTCTCAAGACCTGCAAAGAGCAAAAAAGTCAATTATCAAACATGTACAAAAAGGGTATTCACCCCCACCGTTGAAAGGTTGGAAACTGACCGTTTAAATAACTATGATTCTGATCACGTCCAAATTGACTGCCAAAAGGATTCGTGCCATATTTCTCGGAAGCGACAGCTGAAAACATTTGACATTACAGACAGACATTACTTCACATATATTCATTTCTTAGGGTACTGGCACTCCAGATCACGTCAAGGAAATGCCTATATCTTACCCAGAGAAATCGTCGGATTCGTCACTCCCAAAGTGTCCAAGACCCAGTCAGCAGCGTAGACAAATAAAGCACCTAATAGGAATCCCCCACAGACCGGAACCAGTGTCAATATCTCGCTCGAGTTCCAAAACTCACTGGCTTTCGACAGCTCAACGGCCGGTGCAAGTAGTGACCAGTAAGACGCTGCTAGCATCACACCCGCTGCAAAGCCTAAGCTCGCTGCTAATATTTTGCGCTGGAAAATGCAAATGCATCGCATCAGTCAATTAACAGTTTAAAATATGTAAAAAAAATCATTTACTTATTGGGACAGCATGTTTAATCGTAAAAACCTGATCTGACGCCTTCGTCCCAGAGAGGATGAATACGCCAGCGGCTCCCAACGCGGTTAGGCCCCATGTCAACAGCGTCCCAAGTAAGGCCTGGATTCCAGGGGAGACACCTTCTATCATTTTACTCTCGAGCCGTTCTTGTTACCCAGCTGGACAACTTAAGTCACACATTGGGATATTTATACTTCCTGATTGAATTCATCAATCAATGTGTCAATGGAGAATAATCGCAGCGTGTGCTTAGTGCTTATGCGATGTGCTGTACTTGTGCTACTCCATTTCGTGAGGTTTATCACTCCACAAGTTTATCACAAGTTTTAATGAAGGTGTTATTTTTACAATGCACCTGAAATATAATACGTCAAGTGCATTAATATATGTATAACTTGAGATTTCAAGATAGTTGCAGCACAATGGATTCCGCTCTGGTCCTACATAACACCAAGTTTTTATGGCAGACCAGGTCTTTTTGTGTAGTCTTTAAAATGTTTATTTATTTAGTTAAACTTTAGTACATATAAGTCATGGCATATAACAATTCTGAAAGGCAACATATGATTGTGTATGAAAATGACATTTCCGGTGCGATAAAAAGCCTTCTTGGAGCAGTCTTCTGTCTTCTGCGTGCTTTGCTTGAGAAAGAACAGAAAGAAAGATGAATGTGAAATGAATACATGGTACTATACATATACCATCATCATCACCGAACTCTTTGTTTCACAAATCTCTGCAAATGCGTTTTGATATTTTACATGCAATGTATTGCTGTTAGCATTTTTGCAACTGCAACTTCGCAAGTTCATCCGTAAGACGGTTTCAAATTTTGATTTTTATCGAGATTTTGAACGCAGAAAAAATTAATTCTAGCATAACTGAATCTTGATTAGTCTTTTTCATTGCATTAGCTTTATTTGCACAAGTAGTCGTAGTTAAGTAAAGCATATTTGAGTGGCAACAGGCAAGGAAGAGTGCAATGATCAAAATGATATACATATATTTTTTAATTTCAAAGATCTTTCCTTTAAAAACTGTATTACCCTTGGTGATAATTTTTAATTGAGGTTTGAAAAATGCAACTACATCTCGCACGTTTCCTTAATTCGTCATCGTTTTTAATGATATGTACAATATGATGTGATGATATGATGATATGATATAATGATGATATGATATAATGATATGAGACATATGTAATACTAAAGTCGAACAAATACAATAAATACGACTACTCTCTACGTAATGTTGGTCGTTGCACGTTTCTAATAGCAATCATTAATTATAATTGAATTTTATTTGGCAAATTATTTACAGTTTGTTTTGGACGTCATAACGTATTTGAGAACGTTAGGAAATCTAAGGATAAGCAATGAGATAATATTTGACAATATAAATTTCAACTGTAGCAATAAATTATTAGTATCACACTGTCCGGTTGGGACTTGGGATTGACACAAAGTACATTCGTTGTATATAAATTGTTATTAAATTGAGAAAAACCATTATGTCATTCACCTAATCAGTTTCACACCTTTGACATGACACTATTTCCTCAAAAACTCCTACAAGATATTGTAGGGGCATTGTGACGAATGACGCTTACGGGCTCTCTGAGGTCGAAGCCGTTGACGTCGTGGTCACAACGCTTGTCGTGGTTGTGAGGTACGTACAGTAGCAATACTTTTTTAATATGAAATCTTCTATACAGTCACTCTGACCTCTGTAACTGTCAATTCTCGCAATGTCTCCCACAACGATGGCCGTAGAATTCCCAAATAAGCGCATTTTCGCTTCAAAATGGGCTTTACTCGGACTTGCCTCCACACCAATAATAAACTCCCTATAGCCGACAGAGCCCTTGTCCGCGGTATCGATTTCCCTCCCATACAAGAACTTGGAGAAGTGTAAGAGGACGCACACTTCGGTCCGCACTGGAGACTCGAGAAGAGCGTTGATGTTGGACATGAGGGTATCTCCGAGGAGGGAGGTAAGGTTTGAGGTTTGACTTAGTGCTGGGTTAACGCCACACATGCAGTTCCCTTCCGGAATTCCGGCATTTTCGCAGGTACGGGTATTTGGAATCCGTTCAAAAAACGAGTACCTAATTT
The DNA here is from genome assembly GCA_027743915.1 of Seira sanloemensis. NCBI lineage: Eukaryota > Metazoa > Arthropoda > Collembola > Entomobryomorpha > Entomobryidae > Seira > Seira sanloemensis. The sequence goes on from JAHZMY010003578.1 coordinate 9,094, forward strand.
TTCCAGTCGTGTTTCCGTTCGGTCTGCCAGTGCTGCTGCTAAAGTCGGAGGCGGGTTCTGGAGAAGGTAAAGCATATTCGTATAATCCGAACAAACTCACTCAGTTGAGATCCTTTTTAATCGCAGGTCTTATCTAAGCTAAAAGCAATCGGATGCTAAAAACTTTTTAGAAAAGCTTTTGGTTATTACATTAATATAACTTTGCCAGCGATTTAAAAAGGACAACATTGAGATGTCCCGGACTTATACGAATATGCTTCCTTCGGTTGTTGCTGTTTCGCTCAAGGATTCATTGTTGAGAGTTTGACGAACGTTGCGAAGTACTTGTGTCAGAGTTGAATGCAAGTCCAGGGGCGATGTAAGCCTTCGGCTGTTGCTTTTCAGGTTGGAATACCAGTCCGGATGTCTCGCTTTCAAAGACGGGGGAAGGCGAAAGAAGAAGAACGGCAGGCTTTCCTCATAGTACCCCAAGAAGGTCTCACGGAATTTGCCAAATCGGTAGCCATGATCACTCATAAAAATTATGATGGTGTTGTCCGGGTTGCCGTCTGATTTGCTCAGAGACGCTTGCAAAAGTGTCAAAAATGTGTCGTCCAGAGTCTACACAATCATAAAGTTATTCACGAAATAAATGGCTGAATACAAATGAGTTTTAAATGTTTTAAATAAGTGTATCTACCCTAATTCCATTAAACGTCTCGTGGCTAACGGAAGACAGCCACGTGAATAAAAAGTATGGGAAAGTTGTACCCATTGTTTTCACGAAATCCTGAATAAATTTTGCAATAAAGTCTGTGGCAGAGAGCCCCGCCACACATCCAGATTCGCCAAACGGATGGTTTCTCATCGCCACTGCAAACGGTCTCAGGTAGTAGTCCGCTGGCGGGATAACGAAGCCAACCTTTGCATAGTTGAAGATGGCCATGTTTGGCCCGTCTTCCAAATACGCTGTCATGTAATTGGATTCGTTAAACTTTTTCCACATGAAGGGACAGTCATCCATTTTGTAAGAGCTGCCTTTCCAACACGACTCGTAGTCGTCGAGCTCCATGCCCCCGAAACCGGCCATAATGTTTGGAAATGTGTTGTCGCCAATTTTTGTGTAGCCTTTCAGTTCAATAAAGTCGTTGTGGAGCAAAAACTTTCGAGATTTGGGCAAAGTACGCATCATGTGCATCCTGGAAACGGAGTCAACTCCTGGAAAAGGATAAATATTCACGCTATTTTCCAGCTTTATTGTTAGCAACAATAGTTATACAGTCGTTGTAGATTTTATTTTGAATAAAGTGCTCTAAAGTTACCGATGATAAGGACACTGGGCACCTCATCGCTCTTTCCTTGTGCGATACGCCCATCCCAATATGCTACCTTCTTTCTTGTGATTTTTGATAACTTTTGCGGTGGAAATACAGCGCCTCTGAATTCTTCTGTCGTGTTACCTTCTGCGGAGTTTCTGCACTCAATCTTGATAAAAGGAGTGGTCATATTAACTCCATTTTTGCCTGATGGCACGGGATGGCACTTATCTGAAAACCTGCACCCATTAAATTATTTACACACAGCTTTGCCTGAATTAGGTCTAGGTGAATTTTGGTCAAAATTGTATTTTGATATTGGTTGTGGCTGAGAGACAGTGTGGTATTGTACTTTTCAGGGATTTTTATATTTTGGTTCTTGGTAAAAACAATCAAAACGTAAACTGATATCAGGAAGTAAAGACTATAAGTATACATATAGTCTTTACTTCCTGAACTGATATATGTATTGCGATAAAATACTGAAGAGATAAATTATGCATCTCCTTACACAAATCTTCTGTCAGCGTCTTTGTGATAATGTACAGGATCCTGCTGTACCCTTCGGATTTCTCTGTAGCAGCATGTGGGATCACTCATATTGTGAGCAGTTATACCTTCCCCATCGATAGTGAGGGTCTGCAGCAGCAAAAATCATTTATGGTTCAGATTATTTATACTCTGGTGGAAACAATTCCGAAATTTAGACTTTCAAATAAACTTTGCTCGACATTTAGTTACAAGTACTAGAATTAGCTGGAATTTTTATTTTGCATCTAGGTATTCGATGTTTTTGCAAAGTTTGCCTTTTGAAAAGTTGAAAATGTGAACCTAATGGTATATGTGTACCTAATGTTTGGTATATGGGTGTAATAGAAAGTCGATTGCATCTACACGATATTTTGGGAGATATGTTTTGCCAGACTTTGTTGCAATGTTTTGCCTTCTAATCTCTATTAGTCGGTTAACATTATAAAAAAAACCTTGCTGCAAAAGTGGTGGTCAACCTTAGCTACTTTACGGCGTCTTAAGATTGTAAAGAATTGCAAAAAAATGTTTTAAATTCTGAGATATGATTTTTTTAAATTTCAACAAATGATTTCTGCAAAAAAAGACAATAATAAGTTATTGAGCCTTACTAGACCGTCCAGTTTTGTGATTCGAGTCGCGCATTGTTCAGCCTTGGCTTCTCTGAAGAATTTTGACACGTCCTTGTGGAATGGGTCCATTTCGACAATTTTGCACCCCTTGGTATACACGACGAAGCACGGATGTGTTTCATCGTCCCTATGTCAGAAAAGATTGCGTGGCTTTCAAAATTTGCTATCACATCAAATTTTCTGTCTTTCTAGTGCTGTAAACAAGTATTTCAAATTTCTCTGCTTCAGACGTACGCCAACTTCAGATCTCTTCCTAAAACAGCGGAGTAATTAACATTCTTCCAAATGCGATCACTTGTGTAGAATAGGAATGGGGCAATGTAATAAAAGCTAAGTAGGGCTGCTAGTAGCAACAAAATTGGTTTTCGCACAACATGTTCTAATAAATCCAGACCACAGTTAATTGTAACGGACACCATTTCATATCTAGCATGTCAAATGCATTGAGCATTGACGAGGACATTTAAAAAGATTTAGAAAGACTTTCTCTGGTGACGAGCTAGGAATGTCGAAGGATATTGGATGTTGATTTGTGGACTTAAGCACACACAACCGGGAGAGGAAACACATTTTTACCAGTCCAAAATAAAATACCTACTATTTTTTGCATCTACATTTGATTAAAAATGACCAAACGCAATACAATATTATATGCATAATATATTGACCTTGCCGTTTACGAAATCAAAGTTAGTTTTGAGTACGAAACAGGAAAAGTGGATCAGAGTACATGTTGAGATGCATGAATTTTTAGGAACACTTGGCCTTGCCTCGCCTCACAAATTCGGAATAATTCCTATGAAATGATTGGCACATGTACATACACATGTACTTTGAAATTTCTTATTTGTGTGTGTATTATGCACAGTGTGGAGACCAAATAACGGTGTAAATCCGATGTCATAAAAACAAGCAATATTGACGTACTTTATCTGCGCTCATTTTGTCCATATCTTCGTGACTGATTGTGTGCACAATTACACTATGTGCATGCAAATCTATACTATTAATATTACGTTTTTGTTCTCAGCAAAACTTTGCATTAAAGTGTTTTTAGTGTGTGTCGATCGCTTTTCGAAATGTTGGTGAACTCGAAAATTTTATAAATCAATTTTTAATCATGAAAGTGTCTATCAAACGACGTCTACAGATTAAGTTTTGTCTGTTCATTGACGTCCAACTGATTGTCTTCCACTACTTATTTTTGACAGCGACTAAAAAGGTGCTCATTTGAAGCATAGAAGATACCTACTCATATTTGGTCAAATTCTTAGGAACAGTTAAGTTGTGCCTCCTTATTGACATCCAACTGATGGTCTTCCACTACTTATTTTTGACAGCGACTAAAAAGGTGCTCATTTGAAGCCAAAAAGATGCCTACTCATATTTGGTCAAATTCTTAGGAACATCTTTTGTTCGTCTCTTCTGTTTAAAAAGTCGCATTTCTACGTCAAAGATCAGGCATACCTTAACTTTGAGAAAAAAATTTAATATTAAATATGTAGATGCAAATGTAAAATTGTAGATATGTCGACACAAGCAAATATCTTGCGTAAAGTGTGCGCATATTTTGTCCTAACAATTTTAACAGTGTTCGACTCAAAGAGCTCTTGAAAGTTGGATTATACATCGGATTTCCCGAGTGGAATAAACTAGCGTAATCAATCACACCTTTTTAGCAAATAAAGTAATCAACTGATTGAATTATGACAATGTTCCGGCCAATTTTCCTGCTCCCTGGCCCTGCGATGAATAAAAGATTTTGGCGGTAGAAAATGCTTGTTGGAAAGAGACATATGCGGATTGTGTGATTAGTGATTGTTTTTAATCTATTTTTATTATTGTGCGCCAACAATATAATAACTTTGAGCATAAAATTAGTAAATTTCCGTGATCTGATGAGCAAAGTTCAAAGCGTTCGATGTTTCAAATTGACGATGAAAATGTTGAGGATTAGCCCGCTGTTATCAATGAGATTAGTTTGACACAAACAAGAAATTATAGTGACTTTACCAGGATATTAGTCAGATTAATCCAGAATAATGAGAACTGGTAGTTGTTTAGTTTAATAACTCATGTTTTTGGCCCATTTTAACTCGTGGTAAACGCCTCTGTAGCGCGGTAACCTGAAGTGAGGCGCAATATAGAAAGGGTTTGAATTACTGCGTTACCTGGTACCGCTTTTAAATGGGCTTACCGATGATGGGTCATTTTGAGGATTATGTATATTGTAATAAATGGTGGTGACCGCCGTAAATGCGATCCCTGCAATAAAGACAGATACAATAGGAGGTCATCTGAAAAGCAATTAGGCATATTATTTTATCCCATCATAGATAATGGCACCATTTAATCCAAGCTTAAAGAAATATTATGGCCAAAGACTAATCTTCAAATATCATTCAGTGTTTTGGGATTTGTTGCCTAGCTCAACTTCATAGCTCATTGCAAACTATTTAGCAATGCAATGTTGACCGCCAACCTTACAGATTGCAAGGTGCTTGGCACAAATTTTTTCAATGTATGAGCTATGAAATAGCTGGATTTAGCCTTTGACCTTATTTATATGGGAATGAAGGCATTATTTGAGCCTTGAGCCACGGAGGTATAACATTGCTTTGCAGCAGAAATTTGAAGTGTTTGGTTGATTAATTAACTTGAAATTGTAACAGCAACATCTAACATTAGAAATGATTGATTTTTATTGGCACTCTAAATTAAATGTTGCTAAAACGTTGTCTAAGAGTGACGGAACAGTTTTATGAGGGAAACATTCAAGAAAACCTAAAGAAGGCAGTAATTTTAATTATTGGTGCACTTTAGATTTTTTACATAAATTTTAAATGAGAATCGGGAAACTTGGGGGCGCTTTGTTGTGCAAAAACTGTATGTGATCACCAAAAATTGTTTCTAATTTTTCGTGCCACTTAAACAGCAAAACTTTTGATCTCGTAAAAATGATTCGCAAAATGCCCCAATATTATTGATATTACCAGGAAGTCGTAGTTAACTACTTTTTTAAACAGAAAGATAATCGCCCAAAGTAACAAATGCAAAAAAGAGAAGGACTACTCTTAATTGTTTAGATCATGAACAAATGTTTATTTTCCATCACAGCAAGTTTTTACAGAATATCACCGGGCAAAGTTTAGCGTGGATCTGATGTCAGAGAGGTCACGTTCTAACAGCTCAATTCTCCGTCAAAGTCAATGCTTCTGTCCCAGCCATTGTTTTGATTTAGTTGCAAATACTTCCTTTCCCTCCTTGACAATGACCATTGTGGCTCGCGAGCTTCAAACATCATCACCCGCTTTGTCAGAGAATTTTTCGGAGTCTGTGCTCGTACCACGCGTCCTCCCCAAAGTCCTCGGGGCATAGGAACAGGCGGAGCAGAGGTAGGCAAGGGAGGAGGCGGGGAAGGTGGCGGTGGTGCTTTCTTATTCTTCCACCATTTCCGGTCTCCGAAGTCGTGACGCATCCAAGACGGAGATGGTCTAGCTTCTGAAGCTGGAGAAGATGCAAAAGCGGATTGCTGCGATTTTGAGTTTGAGTGAAAGATAGGAGTTTTAGCTGGCGCTTCCAGATCTCGACTGATTTGGTCCATGCAATCCTTCTCCTTTTCCTTCCAAGCTGATTTCAAAACGAAAGTTTAAAATAGGAAAGTCTAGAAAAGTAATTTGCAAGATAAGAAAATATTTTACCTGACACACTTTGCTGCAAAGTTTGCAACGTGTGAAAATGTTGAGAAAGTCTTTGTTCTCTGCATCTCATTAAATCCATTTCACGCTTCAAGTTTTCATGCTCATCCTTCAGCTTGTCAAAGGCAGTTTGCATATTACGAATTTCGAGTTTCAGACTAGTCTCTTCACTTTTAATTCCGCTTTTCATTGATTTGAGGTCGAGTTGGAGCTTCTCGTTTTCAGACTTGATTAGGGTAGATTTGAGGGTTTCAGTTTCCAGTTTGGAGGTGAGGCTTTCTATTTCTGTGGTAGAATGGTCCAACTGGTCCATGAGCTGCTGCATTTCGTATGCATCTAAATCGGAATGTGCCTGACTTTTGGTCTCATCCTCATCACAAGATGGGTAAACGCGCAAGGCACCATTCAGCGACGTATTTTTCTTGCAGCATGGACATTCTGCTAGTCTAAAACAAAGACATTTGTAATGAATATCTGTCTGACAGCTAATGCATTTGAGATTTGGCTTTGGTAGTCAAATGTTTTAGAAATAAGTTTTTTTGATATGTACCTTGACATGAGGGAACCCGACGAGCCTTGGTTTTGAAACCATCGTTGAATACACTGTTGATGAAATAAGTGACCACATTGTAACGCGATCACAGTCTTTTCCTCTGGTCCCTCAATCCCTGAAAGGTTGTCGTGGCAGATAATGCAAATAATGGACATCTTAGGGAATAAACGAATTTTAACGAAAACCAGTTTTAAATTTTATGCGAGACAACCCAAGTAGCATTTTCGTATAAGTTTTGTATCATTTTGATACAAGTTTACTTGTATCAGAAAACCCATCAATTTGCCCACTTTTCTTTCATCATTTTGATACAAATATTCTT